>LWMK02000452.1:10559-56095 GCA_001693075.2 Taenia saginata
TTCATTCATTCGTTCATTACCTCCTCACTACTGAGTGCCTGTTCTATTTGTGGATGCTTGTTTGTCCGTTTCCCTGCTATGCACTTTCACGCTGACGGTGTGGAAAACTTGGGCCAGTTAGTTGGGATTGCTGTGCCAACTGGAACTGCAATTGTCGATGGTGTGTTGGCCGTCCTCTCAGCGTAGCAGTGCATGAGGTCTGACCGCAGCAACTGCGGGATCGTGGGCACAGTTTCGGTGTGTGTTGGTGTTTGTTAGTTTGCTCAGCCCAGAAGCAAAGGAGTGGCTACTGGGGAGACTCGGAAGTGTTTTGCGGGAAGGCTGTAGTGGTAGTGGTAGTGGTAGACTTCTGCGGATTACGACTGCCAATGGAGGAGGTGGGGAGGAGGTTTTGTTTTCCGACCGCGAGGCCCCTACTCGCGTTCACTTGCCACTGTATAATGCTTGAGGCGAGAAATGGCGACTGTTTTGACAATTCGTCAATTGGTTTGCTTGCCCTTTTGAAGATGCATTTGGATTAGTAGGAGTGAATTTTGCTGAGAAGTGTTTTTACTTTACCGAGTGCTTGGTGCCCATTTGCTATTTTCTTGCCAATAGTTAGCTAGTATTGGGACGTGATGTCTTTGAGAAGACTTCCAGCCCTGCCATGTGCTTGGCATTTATGTGACGTATATATGTATGCATGCATGCATTTGTCTGCTCCCCTCTACCTTCCCATATATGGATATAGTAGTTGAAGTAAACGTTAAGTAGACGACCGCGGTTGCCGCCGAGTCTTTGTGTTGTGCGTTCGCGCTGACTATTGACGCCGATGGCAGATGGGTGGGGAGTAGCGAAGTCTACTTTCCATTATGATGACTTGCAATTCTCCTCCTCCACCTGCGATGCCTTGTCATGTTTGCTCTTTCACTGCACTATATATACCCGTAGAGATTGATTGAGGGAGACTTTGTTTTGCGAGTTGGCAAATGCTTGCTCCTTCCTGTTTTCCTAGTTTTTCTCATTTCTTAAACGATGCATTTTCATTTAGGTCTAATGTATTACGGGGAGAAGGAGGAGGAGGAGGAGGAGGAGGACCGCCTTTGACGTAGCTGAGTAGTTGGTTGTCCCTTCCTTCCTACTTGCATGCCTGAGGGATTCTCTTACAACACCGACTGCATTGTGGTGATCGACGCTGGTGGTTGACAACCAAGAGGATCGCCGAGGCGTACTCTTGAGCCTGTTTGTTTTACGCCTTGTTGTTGTTGTTGTTGTGGGTACGAAAAGACTGGGTGCTGCGCCACTGTACTTGGGCTGGACGACACGACCTCCTGACTGTGACAGTGGCTTCCCTTCCCAGCTGCTCTTCTTCTCTATGTCACCAGTACAATTTCTGTGTGAAATAGACGTGTCTTCTGCCGCATCACTGCTACTATGTCTCCTGCCTGTCGTCTTCCTCGGTTAAGCAGATGGGCTTACAAATGCATGTGAGTTCATGTGGGAAGCTAACCGCCCACTGTCTGTGGGTTCCTCAAGGCAAGCTAATAATGGAGCACTGCATCCACTGCCATTATCATTTGATATAGACTTAGTATGCCTAGGAATTTAGTTCTCAGAACAAGTGGATTCAACGCGCAAACCCAAGAAAAAGCATTTGCTATGAGGGCTGTGGCTGAATAGGATGGTTGCAGCGAGTCGTGCCGCTCATAAGCGTAAGGTCATGACCATTGCCATAAGCCTTTCCACCAGGCATTATTTTACAGTCAAAAAGATCACCACCTTTTGTAATGCTCATGAGCATAGCAGCATCATTGCCAGCCATCAGAATCTGATAAGTGCTGCATGTCACACATGTGTGACGCATAAAATCGAGTGGATAGTCGAGGCATTGCATGTGATGCTGGGAGGGTTGACGCCAACCGCGAATATCGTTCAGGGCGTGTTCATATAAACTTGACATAAAGTGCAAGAGTGTAGGTCTTCTTCTTTGCTAAAACAGCACAAATCAATGGAGTGTTGCTGGCCCCCTAGATGCTTTCCATATCCCAACGGAGTGGTCGGCTTCCTCCGTCCACCACTCCTTCATCTACTTTGCACCTCATTCTAACTGACTTAAAGGGGAGACTAAGAGACTGGCAAGGATCGCTAAATCGGCAGATTGATGGACGCTTGGTAGGTCGTCTGTGATAGGCACATTTGGACAGCATACTCAGGACGTATTGCCTTTGTGCAGCCTTTGAATGGCATAGGCTTTATCGTTTTAGAAGAATTTAACAGCACACTTTGGGTCCTTTACCTTTAAAGCTAGGATTTCATCAGTCTGTCCTGGTTACAGCATCTTTTTCGCACGCCGTCACACTCACGCGTCTGTTTGCTCACTATTTCTTCCAATTGTGAACCCACCGAGACGCAAGAGGAGTGTTTAAAAGCTTCTTACCACATTTTTGGCGTCAAATTTATTTTATTTAACCACGAGTGTGCTGATGGGTAAAGGAGATGGCAGTGCGACATCGCACCCATCACCGTTCCTTGCACCCACTCACTCCGCTGAGCCGCTGCAAAGTTTACGATCGGTTCTTTTGAGACAAAGGGAGGGTGGATAGTATTGACCTCGACTTCTAGTTGTGCCTTTAGGAACTAATGCACAAGCAGCAGCGAATTAGGTGATCTCGCACTCGAATACGAAGTTGCGATTCCTAGTGACCAATCCACGCCCCACAAACCGCAAGATGTGTTCAGGTTACTGCCATCAGTCCACTAAAATGACCACGTCTTTGTTTGCTTACATAGGTTTAAACAACTACATCTGCAGCACGAGCCACAACAACCAATCGTCCTTGGCTAATAAGGGTTTAGTGTCACACATGTGTGACGCAGTGGAGTAATTGCACACTTTAACTGACAGCAACCCTTAATTCCAAAAATAATTCTGTCTTTTTACAAAAAGGTAACATTGTCTTAGTCTGTTATTTTAATTAGCTGCTTGGAAGCAAGTGTTGGTCTGCATTAACCGCAGGAAGAAGCACAAATAAGTAGCGATATTAGCTACACCACTGTGCGTACAAAGTTTCTGTGGCTGCTTAAAATGCCCTTGTGGAAATATAGTGGATGATGAATGTTGGCGGATGTCTCTATACCCATTGAAGGGTAAATGACACCAGGTTGGATCTCGTAATCAGCAAAATCGCACTTGCAAGGCAATTTCCTTTGAAAGCCCACAAATTTGCTTAGTTGAGCAGGTGATCGGTCTAACAGGGTTTGGATGGTATGGAGAATGGATGGTGGAGTACATGACTGGATCCTTACTACGAAAACAGTTAAGGATACGTGATGAATCGGAGGGTGAGAAGCCGGACAGCAATGCACTAACACGGAGCGGAACAGAGGTAACCAACATTACGATGGATAGGGATATGTGATTGGAAATTTGGCTCTACACATGCTCCTATAAGGCAATAGTTAGGCGACTACTGTTGCCGGTGATAGGAACTCTATCGCTCGTCTCATTCGCCATCACTAAACCATCCAATTCTTCCCCAGTTAAGCAAGAGGAGTGGTGCTACTAACAAGACATTAAGTAACAGCACAACTCCGATAGAACGTAGCATATTGTTGTAAAAATTTTGCATGATTCATTTCAGTTGCTCCACCTAAACGCATTTGACCACTCAGCAAACTGGAAGGATGGTTTGAGGAGTAACTGCTACCGATGAAAGAGTGGTTTGAGTGTTGGGAATCCGGCTGCTGTCCCTGAGATCTGAAATTTGCAGGCATCAGCCACGTGGATAACAACGGCCAGCTGCAATTAATGGCAGAAGATGTGGGAGGAGATGTCTTTGTTCATAGCCTCCGTAGAGTTCATGACTGATTCCTTTGAGGCACAAAGGAGCTAAATGCCCACCTGTTCCGTCTTCTGACTGCTCTGCTAAGGCAGAACTGCTACCGGTGGAGAAACAGGTGTTCCCACATTTGAATACGAGATTGTGCCTCAAAGCGCGACCGCTCCACGGCCACAACACCGCAGGCTGGATTGAGGCAACTGCCAGCAGTTCAAGAAGCTAATCGCGTCTACGCCTTCATTTGTATATCATGATTCGTGTGTCTGTAACGCGAACCAGCATGGCCAGTGGCCCTTGCCAAATAAATAACACCTGTCACGTATATGCGACGCAGGGCTGTACTGTCCATCTTAGTTGACAACAGTCACTAATTTTAAAAGTAAAACAATAGGATCAAAAAAAAGACATTGTCTTGCTTTTAATAGCAATATCTGCCACTCAAGAGCTAATGTGTTTGCTAACGTTGATCTGCCTTGCCCGTAGAAAGAAACACATCTATCTCCATAAGTTTGCAATAATAGGTGCTCACAAAGTTTTACAGATAATGACAATGCTTTTAAACCAAGGAACTCCGACAGTCCTTTCTTGAGATTAACATTTTTGAATGTTTTAGCAGTCTGTTCTCTTGCACGTCATCTCGCCACTGACGCACATCATCGACGGCCGCTCGGAAGGCACAGACGATCTGCTGCTGCACTTTGGTGTCACAGCTCACAGTTGAACTGCCGCACCTAGATAGCTTTCAACTACTTAGGGACTCACTGATGATGGTGGATGAAGATGATTGCCTTGTGGCTTTGGTTATGTTGGCTTTGTGGCCCTACTTAAAAGTAATAAGTAGTGGTTAAAGTTAGTGAACCGCAAAAGAGATTGCAAAGGAAATGCGCCATTGCATTTGCTTGTTGCTTTACGATCCACACCAGCCCTACAAATTTTGTCAAAACATCGCAAGAGTTGGACAGCAACAAGTAGGATTGGGTGTCAGCAATTCAATCCCACATAAAATAGGGAGGAACTTCTGCGTCGAGGATGAACCGCCAAATTTCTTGGCGCATTTCCGAAAATGACGGTCATTGCTTTGGTTGTGTGACACATTAGAATTGTTTGATGCAATAAACTTTAGCCTCGCACACATGGCTGTAATATTACGGCTAGGGAGCGATCCACACTTTGAAAGTGGCCTTTGCAATTTCGGTGAAAATAAAAAAGTTAGAATAAATTAACCAGAAAAGGGATTTCTCAGTATTGAAGCAGACAAAGTCTTTTTCATTACTCCAAAGCCTAAATTGACTAAATTTAACAAACCCTTTAACGACGCATCTCCGCACCTTAGAACCTCGAACACAGGGATCTTGGATGACCAGACAGGGGCTCTGACATTCAGCTAGTTGCCATCCATTACTGCCTGTGATGCTAACAAAAGAAACCAAAGCAGCCAAAAGACGACAAGGATGGCAAAACGAATGCATTTCATCACACAATGCTAAATGTCGTAAAGACCCAGGTGAAATCGCCTTCAATAAGGTCTTCTTTAAAATCAAGAACTTTTGTTCCATCTAATCAGGTGTGCTTCACCAAACCATTTAAGTCAACCAACACGCTTGCCATTCATTATTGCTCCCGGACTGACTGCCCGATCGAACCAACGCATTCGCGCCGTTAACTAGCCTCATTTTTCCATGAGGTAGGCCCTTCCAGCATAGAACTAGATGCGATTTTAGTGTTTCCAAACGTATCTTACCATAAAATCAGTATAATGAAAAAATATAAATAACAACAGCTTTATACACCGGAAGATATCAAATGTGCGCATCACCTACTACTGACAAATAATCAGCGGTAGTGCTGCACACGGTTAGCTTTTGCCTCTCAAGCCGTTGCGACAGCTTGTCAAACCGGTGGTGAGATGGCAAAGCAGATTCGGTTGCGGATTGTATGGGATGCAGGTAAAGATAAGGAAATGGTCGCAGGATGGGATGAGTCGGAGTCACTTGAAGTAAAATGGGTTGTGTGAGGGGCATGTTCGTGGCCTTATCTGAAAAGGATTTTTATCTGACCAAATGAATGACATCCTGATTCCATAAGAGAAGTAATAATAGGTAAATAATGCAGGTAAGGCGAAAAGGAAAACTCTACGATATCAGATATCTCAATCCTCAAACCCATTGTGTACCTTACCACTCGCCCTATCTTGAGAGAAGGCCTGGTTTACAGGGGAAAGGGAAAGTGAGAAAGGACAGGAGAGTGGTAGTTTACATCAGAATGAGCAGTAATGCAGACGAACTCAGGTAAACAGAGATGGTATTCCTGAGAAGCCTTGAGGTAGTCTCAAGGAATATTGTGTTGTCCATGAACTCGATGATACTCAGGACTCCATCTTCAGGCTCATCAAGGCATTTGCCTAGGAAAAGCATAATGCATTGTACGAGAGATCCGAGCACGGTTTCTCACACCGGGCTCATGCAAGAGTAGCACCGAAACTGTTGACCTCAAACAATGATTTTGTGTCGGACTTATTATTCCCTTTGCCCTTTTACACACCCACCCTAGGTGGTTGATGCCCCTAAGCATGCATCTATCCCACAGCTTAACTACCGCAATCGGGCACCTTATGCTCNTATCTGAAAAGGATTTTTATCTGACCAAATGAATGACATCCTGATTCCATAAGAAAAGTACTAATAGGTAAGTAATGCAGGTAAGGCGAAAAGGAAAACTCTACGATATCAGATATCTCAATCCTCAAACCCATTCTGTACCTTACCACTCGCCCTATCTTGAGAGAAGGCCTGGTTTACAGGGGAAAGGGAAAGTGAGAAAGGACAGGAGAGTGGTAGTGTACATCAGAATGAGCAGTAATGCAGACGAACTCAGGTAAACAGAGATGGTATTCCTGAGAAGCCTTGAGGTAGTCTCAAGGAATATTGTGTTGTCCATGAACTCGATGATACTCAGGACTCCATCTTCAGGCTCATCAAGGCATTTGCCTAGGAAAAGCATAATGCATTGTACGAGAGATCCGAGCACGGTTTCTCACACCGGGCTCATGCAAGAGTAGCACCGAAACTGTTGACCTCAAACAATGATTTTGTGTCGGACTTATTATTCCCTTTGCCCTTTTACACACCCACCCTAGGAGGCTGATGCCCCTAAGCATGCATCTATCCCACAGCTTAACTACCGCAATCAGGCACCTTGTGCTTAGGAAAAACACGGCTAAGCAGCAACAAGTTGTGGTGGCGAAAGTCGTCTTTGAAGGCGCTAGTCGCTATTCGAACCTGACGAGATCAGGACACTGAGTGGTTTGCATGTTTTGTAGTTGGGAAAGCAGGCGCTGAAGACTCTGAGTGGGAGGCAGAAGGTCACTTCCAAAAAGGTTTAAGCTGTGCGAGGAGTGACCTGTACTGCTGAGAATGGGTGAGTGCAGTAAGTAGTAAAAGATTTGAGGGATAAGTAAATGTTTTCAGCACTAAACGTCTTCTCATATCAAATGTACATCTCAATTTCTAGTGTATTAGGATAGACCTGGAAACATTGGCCACCCTGTAAGAATAAATTTTAGTCCTATACCCCAAAAATGGCATTTATCTGTGGTCATTGAACAAATTTGTTTACTTAAAGATGCGGAAAATGCCGTGTCACTTCCGCCTGGTGGATGCCAAATCGGCAAGTAAGGAAGGGAAGTAAGCGACGCGCCAGAATGCAATTGGTTTGACGTTAGGCATGATACGTTGACTGATGCTTGGAAGGTCAACAGTTGGAGAAGTGTGGGACTTATACTTGCCAGGGTATCTTTGCTGTTTGGCTGGCCTGCTGGCATTGACTGAATTGCATGTGAGTCCATATGGGAAGCGTAACGGCCTGTTTTCTGTGGGTTCCCTAAGGCAATACCATTTGATATAAACTTAGCATGCTCAGGAGTCTAGATCTCAGAACAGATGGATCCAGGGCGCAAGCCCGCAAAAAGCATTTGCTATGAGGGCTGTAGCTAAATAGGATGATCGAAGCGAGTTGTGCCACTCGTAAGCGTATGGTCATTGCCACTGCCATAATCATTTCCACCACGCATTACCAAAAAGTCAAAAAGATCTTAGCCTTATGTGACGCTCATAAGCATAGCAGCACCATTGTCAGCCATCAGCCGCATGTCACACATGTGCGACGTGTAAAATCGAGCGGGATAATCAAGGCACTACATGCAATGCTGGTAGGGTGGACGCCAATCGTGGACATCGTTCAGGGCGTGTTCATACAAATTTGACATAAATTGCAGGAATTCAGGTCTTCTCCTTTCCTAAAACAACACAAATCAATGGGCTGTTGCTGGACCCCTAGATGCTTATCATATCCCAATGGAGTGGTCGACTTCCTCCATCCACCACCCCTTCATCAACTTTGCGCCTTGTTCCAGCTGACTTGAACGGGAGACTAAGAGGCTGGCAATTATGTGCAGGTGCGTAATAATGATGCTGTGCTGCATTATTAGCTTGCGGTTACCTACCTAAATGAACTCACATGCATTTCAGTCAATGTCTGCAGGCCAGCAAACCAGCAAAGATACCCTTTCAACTGTAATTTCTACACCTCTACAAACGCGCAGCTTTTATAAGAAGATGTTTGGTGCCCAAAGCATTTACTTATCTCTCAAACCTTTTACTACTTACTGCACCCACCCATTTTCTTGCTGTTGTTCCAAATCAATCTCATTGTTTGTGATATCCATGAGTCTCTCACCAACTAACAGACAAGAGATTCAATGGTCTGGACATTTGCTCGACGAACTGACTGCAGCGGCGTGNTTTGCGCCTTGTTCCAGCTGACTTGAACGGGAGACTAAGAGGCTGGCAATTATGTGCAGGTGCGTAATAATGATGCTGTGCTGCATTATTAGCTTGCGGTTACCTACCTAAATGAACTCACATGCATTTCAGTCAATGTCTGCAGGCCAGCAAACCAGCAAAGATACCCTTTCAACTGTAATTTCTACACCTCTACAAACGCGCAGCTTTTATAAGAAGATGTTTGGTGCCCAAAACATTTACTTATCTCTCAAACCTTTTACTACTTACTGCACACACCCATTTTCTTGCTGTTGTTCTAAATCAATATCATTATTTGTGATATCCATGAGTCTCTCACCAACTAACAGACAAGGCTTCGATGGTCTGGTCATTTGCTCGATGAACTGACTGCAGCGGCGTGTCAGTCAGGCGATTGCCACACCGCTTATTTAAAGTGCCAACACTTTTGTTACTAGCCAGTTCAATGTGTGCATTAGGGCCTCAAACAGCCTGCCATTGAGTCACGCAAGTTGTAGAATGCCAGACTAGCTGAAGCAATTAACTAACCAACCATTCGCCCGACCAATAGATAGCAATTCCTCTACTGCGTTAGTGCTTTTTGGGATGCGCACAATTGAGAATTCGAGCAGCGGTCACTCTACCGACCAACGGTCNATGGATCCAGGGCGCAAGCCCGCAAAAAGCATTTGCTATGAGGGCTGTAGCTAAATAGGATGATCGAAGCGAGTTGTGCCACTCGTAAGCGTATGGTCATTGCCACTGCCATAATCATTTCCACCACGCATTACCAAAAAGTCAAAAAGATCTTAGCCTTATGTGACGCTCATAAGCATAGCAGCACCATTGTCAGCCATCAGCCGCATGTCACACATGTGCGACGTGTAAAATCGAGCGGGATAATCAAGGCACTACATGCAATGCTGGTAGGGTGGACGCCAATCGTGGACATCGTTCAGGGCGTGTTCATACAAATTTGACATAAATTGCAGGAATTCAGGTCTTCTCCTTTCCTAAAACACAACAAATCAATGGGCTGTTGCTGGACCCCTAGATGCTTATCATATCCCAATGGAGTGGTCGACTTCCTCCATCCACCACCCCTTCATCAACTTTGCGCCTTGTTCCAGCTGACTTGAACGGGAGACTAAGAGGCTGGCAATTATGTGCAGGTGCGTAATAATGATGCTGTGCTGCATTATTAGCTTGCGGTTACCTACCTAAATGAACTCACATGCATTTCAGTCAATGTCTGCAGGCCAGCAAACCAGCAAAGATACCCTTTCAACTGTAATTTCTACACCTCTACAAACGCGCAGCTTTTATGAGAAGATGTTTGGTGCCCAAAGCATTTACTTATCTCTCAAACCTTTTACTACTTACTGCACCCACCCATTTTCTTGCTGTTGTTCCAAATCAATCTCATTGTTTGTGATATCCATGAGTCTCTCACCAACTAACAGACAAGAGATTCAATGGTCTGGACATTTGCTCGACGAACTGACTGCAGCGGCGTGTCAGTCAGGCGATTGCCACACCGCTTATTTCAAGTGCCAACACTTTTATTACTAGCCAGTTCAATGTGTGCATTAGGGCCTCAAACAGCCTGCCATTGAGTCACGCAAGTTGTAGAATGCCAGACTAGCTGAAGCAATTAACTAACCAACCATTCGCCTGACCAATAGATACCAATTCCTCTACTGCGTTAGTGTTTTCTGGGGTGCGCACAATTGAGGATACTAGTAGCGGTCGCTCTACCGACCAACGGTCATCAAGTTCGTGAGATCGTCTTCTACCGCTAATACAACACTGACTTGTTTTGGGCCATAGAATGACTTGACAGGGAGGTGAACACATTGTGGGCCCTCATCTCCTCCTCTTGACTCACCGAATCCCTACTGCGAAGCAATTCTTTCCCGTCAAAAACAAGATGGCATGCAGTGGAGTTGTTACTGCTGCATTGCCTACTTAAATTCCAACAATAGGAAGTTGTCGCTCTCCTTGTCAACACCCAACACGTTTGGTGTGGTAACGAGTAGAGTGAGAGCAGATAGCAAGAACACTTCAGTGGTGAAGTGATGAACGGAGCAGAATGATGAGGGCTGAGGAGGCTAAGCGAGTACCCTTCTCCCTCAAAGGCAAATGACGGCGGTTCTGTGGTGAGATACGTGTTCGGCGAACGAATCTCGCTGAGCACTGGGTACTGCTTGGTGAGGTATAAATAGAGCAAGTTAGCCGACGTGCCGAATCGGCTAGCACACTGCTGCTGACATTGCTGTCACGAATTGTCTGTTTTAGATACTCCCACACCTACAGGTGATTGAACGAACGGTGCACACACCAGTGAGGATTGTGGTGCTTCAGGGTGTGCATTTCTTCTTTCATGATAGATGACGACGATTCACAAACGTGGTTTGCTTCTTGCTTTAACAGAAGTGGCGATTTATTTTAACGAATGCATACTACGAATGCGGCAGTGCAAAGAATTGGCTGGATTGCCGTCAGCGTCAGTGGATTATGTGGTGGTCAATGTGGATGCTCAACTCTGCAGTGGTATGTGTCTGTCTGCTCGCGGCGGCACCAACTGCAGCGATGATGAAGGTGAAGTGACAGTGGATTCGTCAGCACTACTCTTTGAAGACGATTTGGATGGGTATGTGAACCCGTAGTAGCTCTTGTCGCTTACGAGTATTCTTTGGACATCGAATTCGTCATCATCCTGGTAGTAATGTCTGATTTGACAACTTTCAAAGCCAAAACGCAAGCGTTGCCTGAGTAGGCATAGGCAAGCGTTTACCTCTACCCACCTCTCTACTCTGCGCTGCACTGACTTCCAGGGTCTCACACCTCAGGAGGGCACTTTGCCCGCATTGTGAAAGCGGTTGTCAGAATTCCAACATGACGTTGGATAGGCACTACAGACGGATCTGAGTGTACCAACATGTGAGGAGAGGCAATTCAGGTGCTACAGTGGAGCCAAAGGGGATGATTTTAGCAAACTGTGTCCGCTGGAACGACAAAACGCTTACATAAGAAAGTGTTTCCTTAGATGTGTTTGCATGGTACTTGTAAATGGAGCTGGGATGGACTGCATGAGTTGATTCGCGTCATGCCATGGGAATTCGTCTAGGTAACAGAACAGAACTGATGTCTTCACCTTGCTGAGCTGGCATTTCATTGGGCTTTGAAGAAGGAGTGGAGAGCTGGAGTGACAGTGCCATCGAAATCATCCCGACTGGACATCCATGTAAGCTCCATTTTAAAGTATCATCCACACACATCAAAAAGACCACTTCCTCATGCAGCGTTTTGCCTTTCCATTTGGTACGGTTTACTGAGATCTTTTGCTTTGGCTTTGGTTCACGTACTTCGATGCATTCGACATTTTGGCTATCCGTTTACGCGGTGATGGAGGACTTTGAGTTTGGTGTCACAAAAATGTGACACAGTACAAGCACTCAATGTAAATATTAAGATGCGCTTACTCAAAATCAGCTTGCTGAATTTTTGAGCCCATCAGACATCTTGGACTAGTGAGCGGACTGTAGCTACTCTCTTATGCAGTGGATGAGCTCGTTATTTTGTTCTTAAATATCCAATTCGTTATAATCTAGTCAGCGTATTTGCAAAATACATTATAGAAAGAGCTTTGATTGTTACTGACCACTGGATGGCTAGATGCCTAAATTATGGAGGTGAACGTGCTTGTTACTTCAGGTGACCGTTCTGCAAGCTGGAGCTCACTGCTCTGCCTGGGTTAACAAAACTTGAAATGTTGTTTATGCTGGCACTTGTGGGCGAACCTTGCCACAATTGCCAGTACAGTAGGCTTTCACTGCTCTCAGCCTCATCAAATCCATGAACTTCACAGGAAAAGGCGTAGGTCAAAGTAGTTAGTGGCCTTTTAGGCTGATTCCCTAATCCAGGAGACGTAATTTGTGGTCACATCAACACTTGTTTGCGCCCCCTCAGAAGCCAGCACGACCGGTAACCAACTCTTGTGTTCACACACGGGCCGGTGAAGTTGATGTTGGTGTTAGTGGGATTTGGATAGATGCAATGACCAACACATTTGTCGCATCCTCAGACTTCATCCAAAACATGCACTCATTTTCGTGATTCGTTTGTCTGGTCTGTCCCAAATGTGAGGCCTTCGCACGCAGAAACGAAGTCCACTGACTGAAACTATCGTGTTCACAGTGCAGAGACCAACCTAGATTGTGCAAATCGAGGGTGGTAAACGCCACAGGGGCACAGACAGGGCCAAGTCTAGGGAGGGGGTGTGAATCGGAAGTAGACTTGGATTGCGCAGCCACTTTCTGCAGTGATCCAAGAGGCAAGGAATTTTGTATTCTGTCTTGAGCAATTGTGAACTTCGATTTTATTGCCTATAATAATAAGGGGACAACAAGATAAATGTATAGGTGAATTTCAATAGTTTTGCGGTAATCAAAGCTAAACTGTTTGGCTAGAGGCCAACAGTTTACAAAGCAATGTAGACCCTGTAGTTGGTTGAAATGAACATCTGTTTGGTGAATGCTGCAGCCTCGTCTAGCATAGTCAGTGGCAGAAGATGCAAAACGTGTGGCCGGACTTGGTGAGGATGAAATTGCAGCCAGTAAAGGAGTCACATTCGTTTTGATTTGAGTGAGCGTTGACAGGAAATGTGCGCTCACTTACTCAAGACATCCACATGAACTCGGCTAGCAGTGAACGCGTCACAAGTTGAGAATCGGTCCGACGAAGTGCGGTTGCAATGCGCATGCTAGAGAGGCTTCTAGCAATTGTGCGAATCGAACTTTGTGAGCAATTCGATGGTGCAGACATCGTCAATGTGTGTGAGGCAATGCCCAACATGAAGTCGGCTCTCAAGTGCCTCACTGTCAGGGACATTCTACGCTATTACGTGAGACACATGGAGTGGGTGGACGCACCGCTCTGTCGTATGCTGCAGTGTACTATCGCAGTGACAGATGGCGGAGAGGCAGAGTCAGAGATGGAGGTACTCTTACGTCCACAATTCAACAAAATTGTGTTTTTACTAATCATCGTGTCAGCAACACTATTCCTCCTGCCTAGCTGGTGAAGAACTGGCTGATGTGGTGATGACAAATGCGATGAGTGCTGAGGTCCCTGTCGCCAGCTGCACCAATTGCCTGACCACGAATGCGTGCCTCATGCTTGCAGCCATAGTTCGACTGTTGGAGTGTTGGTTGGCGATAGTGGCTTCCTGGAAGGCATAATCCTAGTTCATCTCCTCCTTGCGCCCATTTGTCTCAACTTCGCTCCTCATCATAAAATTGCAATAGTAACCGTGGTTTCTAATTGCTGCGGCTGTAATGAACCAGACTGTTGGTGAGTGATGGTGAGAGTAAATGCGTTGATGCTTGGCAGACGAGGGTGTTCCGAAGTGGTACTTCAACATTTCTGCTTTACATGACCTAAAGTGCAATAAATTGGTGAGTTGAGAGTGCTGGCTACACAGTCCTGATGCGTTTTAAACATGCTAGGATTGTTGCATTTTTTACCCACTTCTAATCACCCACAACAACGACTTGTCGATCACGACAAGATAGCCTCATTATCCAACAAATTGACTCACATTACGTGCGACTGCGACTCTTGGGATATAAGACCAGTCCCATTGGGCTTAGCTGCTGATATCCAGCAGTCTTTCACGAAAGATTCGTCGATTCGCCCAGGCGGTCATGCTCTGAAGGCACTGTCTTTAAAACACTCGAGCCCGTGGACAGTGCGTTTCCAACTTATTTGAAGTCCCGAAATCCTGGAAATGCAAATGCCACTGCACGACGTCTTGATCATTGCAACAACTAGGCCAAAATGCGTGCAATGTATCACATTTGTGGAACTGTGAAGGATTGTTAAGGTTGTGTTGCAGTTCTGTTGACAATTTTACAGAAATTGGCTACCATCGACTGTAGCTTTGGACAGTGTTGGAAAGCACCGGATTGGCCTTTGTTCTTTGACCTGTTCTCTAATCCATGGTCCTCTCAGATTTAGGTTATCCTCTTGCTTTGTCTGGGTGCAAACGCATCTTCAGATTACACGTGAACTTGCAAACTGATGTGCTAAAGCCGAAGTGATTTGGACACAGTTTAATTGAAATCTGGTGTACATGCCTCAGCTCACATCACCTTCTCTCTCTTCTGTCCACCTAGATCAAAGTGTTTGCTTGAGCTGCTGTGACAACCTCTTAGAGGAGCAATAATCCAGCAAGCGGCGAAAAACCATGAATTTCCCTCTACTCTATACCGAGCCAAGCGTGCATCCGTCGTCACCCCACCTAAGAGTGAGACAGTTATGGATAAAACTCGATTATGCTTCCTCCATCCTGGGCTCACAGCAACTATTTCAACTTGCAGCTGATTAAATGCCCCAGTACAGCGGTAGACGGTTGACATAGACTCTTCCGATCCCGTAGGTTGCCACTCGAAATTGGTGATAAGAGCTACAGGTTACACAAAAATATGTACCTAGTTGATTGATGCTTGCATTTATCAAATTAGTTTTGACATGTTTCGATGAGGAAAAGGTTCGTGTTTTTTTAATTAACTTGAAAACTTTCCGTATAGCTTTCTTTTAGGTGAGCTGTTACTTAAACCCAAAAGCAGGCTTTAAAGATGGCGCTTGCTGTCGCATTACGTTCACGCCTCCTATGTAGGTCAGTTTCTCTACGCAAATAAATGATTGGCTTCAAAATGGTTTTTAACTCCGGGAAGTTCATTGTAACCGGCACCATTAAGCGCATAAACCACTGCCGTAGAAGGATCCAAAAATTTTAAGTTCTTGTTCACATCGAATGCGGAAAGTGTGTTTGTGATACTTAATGTTAGGAACGACTTGTTTCTCTGCATACGTCTATTCAACATGTCGTAGGTGAATGAGGCGAATCGTTTGTGTCATTTATTTTTCATTTCGGAGGGGAGAATTTGTCCTCCTTAAGTAAATTCATTTGGCATCCATTCTTTACTACTCTGCACAATTAAGACGGCAATGCGTGAATAAGGACAAGAGTGACTGTGAAGTGATGTGGAATTGGCTGCTCGTGGCTTCCACCTCCTTAGTGTGTGACTGGCTGCGCATTCATTAAAATGTGCTGACTTTAAACTTTTCCTCCTAAATGGAATTCATGAAATACAATGAGACAAAGTCTTGTTGTCAAAAGGCAGCACTTTCATTTTGGTTCGCTTTGCTATACAATTTTTGCCAACGGTTTAGTAGACGGTTGGTTACTCCAACAAGGCAAGACTAGGGCCACTGTGGCATTATTTGTTAAGAATAGTTATGAGGAGTGAATAGTTGTCTGTTGAGCTCCATGCGATGGACGTAGAGGCATCAGTGAGCAGCTCTAGGTGCAGTATTTCCCTCGAAAATTCTCACATTTCGAAATGGGGACGACGACAGTGATGATGGTAGGAGGCATTGTTAAACAACACCTACCGAACCACCACCATCATTGCCAGCGATGCTGGGCATCAGAAGTCTGTCAACGTGGCCACAGACTCATCAGGCTGTCATCGGCATCAACCGTTGTCGAAGGTGGCAGTGGCGAGAGGAATGGGCAAGTTGTCGAGGTTTCACATGTTGATATCCCATCCAAGGAGGCGTTTCTTATGACGTCCACACGTAAGTGCTGCATTGAGTGGGTTGACTTAGTGCTCGGGTGTAACTGCTACATAGGCGAAATTGGATTCGCTAACCCCTTAAGGAGGCTGCAGGCCAAACTTCAACCCAGATCGGGTTCCTCACAGCTGCCACGTGTGTTGTTAAACATCTGATTAGTCCACCAACCAACTAGCCAATTTGCAGTACTGGTCGGGCAGTGCTATTGGCATGGCAAGGTGCTAGCCATTATGCTACGATTTCTGGGGTGCTTAGACGCCACTACTGAGACATGAGAACTCAAAATGCATTCGCCCTGTCCTATCTAAGGGCAGAGAGGTGTGAAGTGAATATATGGTGAAAATGGCCCGCAGTGTGCGTCATTCCCTCTAGTGTGCAGTCGCCAACGAACGAGAAGAAGCAGGTAGCTGTTGCAAATCCTGGTTGGATGGGAACTACCAAACAGATACGCGCTGTGTGATTGGCGCAGCTCAGAGCTCAATCACAGTCGTCAAGGCAAAGCAGGTGAAATAAAAGACGCCTCCGTCACACCCGAGTAGCATGAGGTAATAAATCAAAATGACAGATGCTTTTGTATTGGCATCGGAGTGTGGATTGATGAAGAGTACTGATTATTGATTAGCATTATGTTTTCTGCATAATAGAAATCTTGTTTATGTGTCGGCCAACTTCGCTCATAGTGATTGAGACTGACTGGTAGAGCGAAGATGCTGGTGGCTGTAACAGGGAACCATTGTCTTGACGATGTTGTTGAGCTTCTTGGAAGAAAGACTCTAGGCTAACAATTCCTCAGTACAAATTTATCCTATCCTTACAACAAGGCCGTGAACAATGGGAGTAATCGTTAGGCTGAACTTCATGTGGCTATCGAATGCCGAACCATTGGTGATGACTGCGCGAGCAAATGCATTGACGCTTCGCAGCCCTTCAACACTTTCCTTTTACTTAGATCGAATTGGCACAGGCAAGTGGGTGCTGTATAATAAGCTAGGTGAACTTCCGTAACCATGATACCTGGTTCTAGAACCAGCCAGGCATTCCTAACTCCACATAAATAGGAGGTGAGTAGTTACAATCATGCCAGGAATGCTACACTTCCCCATGCACACGGACATACACGTCTTTACGATATGTCGACTTGCAACAAAGTTGAATTACTCTACGACTTATCTCGAGAATTGTGAAGAATGTCGCTTTAACTGTATTGGTGATGTTTACCGGCTGGATGAAGGCTGGCCACTGCCGCAGCCGTAAAAGCGTCGTCAAAGCGCTCTAGATGTAAAGTCTTAAAGCAAAGTTGTATTTTGCCCCCACCCTTCCAACACCCCTCAGTTTCTCAGGCTCGTGTTAGACCCATCTCCTCCGGCCAGTTGTAAGCAACGTTGGGACGCACTGAGACTCTTATTGTGCACTCCCCTGCGTTAGGTAATTTTCATCTAGCTTGCCAGTTAGTGGCATTCCAACCACTTTTTTCCGCCACAATTCTAACAGATTCATTTAATACGTTAGACTCAAGGAGAAGGTTGGAAATGGGCAGACCGATTTCTCATTCATGGGCATTGCGAACCCAATAAAGTGCAAATGCGTCACTGCAGGAGGAACATACAGAACCACGGAAGAAAATACCGATTTCGACGATTATGTGATAACCATTGCCAACAAATTTCTCACTAGAGTCATATAGACAACTTTAGTTTTCTGTTGCATGAGATTCCATGGCTCACTGGCCGTCAGGTCAAAATTGGTGGACACTTAATTATTCACATTATTCGAGCTGTGCTGTAAGAAGTTTGAGGCAAAAAAGAATAATAAACCTTGCTTTCTGAATGAGGAGCATTTAATGCCTGTCAGTCTTCTTGGTACTTGCCTCCCTCTCCTCCTCCACTCTCTAAATGCAGCCCCATTGAGTGGATACAATGTATCCCATCACCATCGTTGCAAAGGTAGTTTGAGTGACCAAACATTTTAATTTGACTCATTCGAAAATGCTAACCTGAGGCTATAGCCCGCGTTGGTAGTCTATGTAGTCTTGCAAGAGGCGGCTTACGTCTCCTTGTCATAATCACCTATTAAAAAGATGGAACTGCTTGCAACAGTCGTGTTAGGGAGCTTTCTATCTACTCTGCCGATCCAGCACAGGTTCTTTCATTAACGAATCTAGCTGTTCTTTTTGGCACAAATTCATCTACCTAATACAGTCAACTTCCAGGGTAACCAACAAGCCGTCAGACAACCTTAATCACAGAGCTTATGGAAGTCCACCCCTTCCTACCTGCGTCTCGTGTTCCATCAAAGGCTGAAGCCAATCCGCCTCGCACGTATTCACAGGTTATGTGAACGACAACGGTAGCGAGCATTGCAGCAAAAGCTGGTGAACGGCGTTAAGCGATTGACCCATTGTCTAGCAGTATTCGCCAGAACATTTCAATCTTTATGGCCTAATTGCGAATAGGTTTTGTGACTAAGGGGAAAATCTGACAGTCCCTTTGTATATCTCTCTGCAGTGATCACCGCGAGGCAAAGTTTAAGAAACTTGCTAACTGTTGAAATAACGGTGCCTGCATCTTTTGCCGAAGTATTGCATTTAAGCCCTTAAGTAATCAGAATTATGACAACACTGTCAGCTTTATTCCCTCTTCAGTAGTAATGATCGGATTATTAAAATTTATGACGACCCCAGACGATGAAGAAATGCGATTTTTCAAACCACTGCAAACTGGTGGGGTGACTTCGTGCTTTATCTGATCTGTGTTCCATCTAGTCAAGCTGGATCAACTGACGCTACCCGATGCAGCAGAAGATAGGGTTGCAAGTGTCGATTAGAAGCTCGGCAAAGTATCATTCAGTTTATTATGTTATGCACATGTAAAAATTAAGACATTTCTCTTTTCTTTCGTAAAAGCAAAATCAGTGCCAAAATATTGATAGCTGTGAGTGCAGTTTCTGTCATCGAATTGGTAGTTGGCCATTCAATAATTATGGCTGTGACAGTGCCCTCGCTGGCATTCACTTCTGCCCTTACAAGGCCGGTAAACGAAAATCACGCTATTATGCCATTACAATGCATGGTTACAATAGAGAAGATAAAATGGTTGGGAAATGGCGCAGAAGCCAAATGAATCACCTAACAACCTAATTTTACATGTTACTAGTAAAATAGTCGATTCAGGTGAAAGGTTATTTACGTTAGCCCATTTCTATGGCAAGGAGAGGACCCAGAAATGAGCAGAGGAATCATGCTAACAGCACTTAAATTGGAGTTAAATTTAGGCGTAGACAGAATTCTGGCGTACATATTGACTAGATAGGCGAAAACGTACTTTAGTTATTTTTCGACCTTCCTGAGAGGCATTTGTGTAGGAGGAAGAATTAAATTTTTAAGAACTCTTTAAAGTGGCAATTTACCCGACATTTCGGCAATTAGTAACCAAGATAAACTTAACGGCTTATTTCACAATTCGCAGCACTTCCGTAAGCTCAGATTTCACAGTCCATGCGATCGCTTAACAGACTTCCATACGAAGACCCTTTATTTTGGCTGAAAATGAAGCCAAACAGACTGCAGCATTTACTGCACCGCCATCTTTAACTAGCATAAAATGAGGAAACTTCAGGTGAAGCCTGCCACACCACTGCAAAACTGACAATATCTTTGTTGCATCACTTTATGGGTTGAAATCAGCGTCAGTTAGGCCAGTCAGCGCGTCAGTCGAATTGGTGCATGTCATCACGAATGGCGTGTTATAAAAGTACCCATTCGATGCAAGTGTGATTCCTAACTGGTTTTTAAAATTTTATTCGCCATTCAATGTGTACACGGGACAAAGTCCCTCAAGTTATATCCACGACAGCGGGTGGTGGATCTACTGCTGTTGATCTTAGCACAATCTGCTTTTGCGTTTACCAAAATCTTTCTCAATAGACCAACTGACTTACTACGTTGATGTGGCATCTCAGTAATGGAGACTTATCCACTTTCCCGCTGAACACCTAGATTAAGAGACGACGGAAATGCTTGACAGCTCATAGACTGTCTGAAAAGGAGGAGGTTCGTAGCTCGAACAGATCATCAGACAATTAGATAATTAAAAACAATAAATATTGGCCGTATACGCACACACTAAATTAAAGGACTGCAGCATTGTGATTATTTAAATTTCTAGAGACAAGGGCGTATGTGCAGTGATGCAGAGTCGTTGCGCTACAGAACATCTTTGGAGGAAATGGCAATGCTGCGGCGCGTATGGTGCTTTCGACTGAAGTCAATAAAAATACTCAATAAATGCACGAAGAACGAATCCTAGAATTGCTCCAGCATACAAGAGGTTCGTGGCAAGTTCCAGTTAATTCGCAGTAGAGGAGATGACCATGGTCAACTAGGTGGTGGGGCACACATGGCAAGAGCTGCTAAAAGGTATTCCAAGGAATTGACCATAAAAAGGCCAAGGTAGTGTTGGGCCTCCTAGGAACTCGGTGTTCGCCAGAGCATTATTGCATTTCTTCTGTAAGAAGTGCGCGAGCGACTGAGTCACGTGAGTAAAAAGGAAGCATGGAGTGCTTAGGGTAAATATAATGGCGACCTTCATCTACTCCAAATGTTCTCATTTTAATAAGCCTCACCACACAGCGATTCTAGCAGTACGATTTATTTTTTGTAGGGTTTTCAAAAAAGGGCAATTATGGGCATTGTAGGTCTTCTATTACTTACGGCAGAGAAAATCGGCACATTGTCCCTCTGGAAGACAATTTTATGAACATGGGTCATGAGTATTGTTTGGGCCTTGCAACACATTTTGCAGTAACTTAGTTAAATATCTCTGTTTGTCAGCTACTTAAACTTAGTTGTACAGAAGCACTTGTGGTTTAATGCTGCCATGACTTGTAAATATCCCGTGATGATTTCAGTTGACCCGATTTATTCGTCCTTAGTATGGGAACACATGACCTACTGAAATTGGTCAAATGGGAACCCCTATCTTATTGACGAAATCATTGCTGCTCATGTCTATAACTTTGGGTTCGCTATAAACCATGTATATATATTAATGTTGCACCCATTTGCAACCTCTGTCCCATAGTGTATAGCTTCCACATTGCAGCTCATTGTAATTAGCTAGAGCGACGAATAGATTGCCTCAGGTCTACATTTCGCAAAGGCCAAACCCACCCATTTAGTGTAGTAATTGAGGCCAGCTATAAGTTGCCCACCTCTGTAACAGAAATATTGTCCTCTTGCAAGTTGAAAACTAGCGTCCTCCTTCAGTCACACCCTGGAATGTCGAAATGCCTTCGCCTTACATATTTTTCATGCTTTGACCACTGAACACCACAAAATCCAGCATTTCGACTACTTCGTTAAGGGAACACTCTAGTGGATGGATTTGAGTGGTAGGATTTTTTGCTAGCGGCCTAAACGTCCCATGTTTAACGGCAGCTAATCACCATCTCAGTGCAAAATCTCACCCGAAATTTCCAACACCTTTGACAAGCTGTCTCATAATACTGTTTGAATCAGACATGTATACCTGTCTGATTAAGATCTGTGATCAAATATCCCCAAATTAAAAGCGTCACCAATCAAATAGTTGTAACTGTTTTGTAAAATGAATCAATTATTTGAAAATAGCAAATTGTGTTCCGCATTAATACGTTTAAGCGCTACTGCAGTTAGCTCCTATCGGACGCAAAGATCATGCATTAATATGCAATATGTTCTTTCCAAGGCGATTTTGTTTCCGTCTGTTAGGACTAATATTCGCAAGCTAGTATTTACACAAATATAATGCAGCAAATATGTTGGTGACAACTTCCATTCAAGTTCCATTTTGGAAAGCCCAAACAAATTAACAGGGAGTCGTTGTTAATCTTACACTCCTTAGTCAGACTTCACAGCGAATATGCACTACGCATTGTCATCTATTATCCCGTAATTCTACTGGCCTCCCTACATGTCTCTATGCAGTGAACCAAGCACGTGCACAAAATCAATTTTGTGATCACGCACGATCTATGCCTCTTCTCCCGTCACAAAAATTTTAGTTGCGCCTTTTCAGAAGGGGAAACCTTTAGTAAACACAAGGTTGCATGGTTAAAGAGTCGCCATTAATCGCTGAGACAGACAAGCGTTCTGAAAATACGTACTCCTGACCCGCTTGCCTGCTCTTGTAATTGACCTACTTGTTCTAAGGTTATGAGGATGAGAAAAGCTTAGCGCCAAGTGCTTATGAATCAGGGCACTGGCTGTGATTCTCGCGACCTAGAGAAAAACACTTTACCAATGGAATGTTACATCAGCATCTGCCCTCTCTTCTTTTAAAGTAGTAGATGCTGAGGTCCACCTTATCCCCATCACCAAGCAAACATGGCTAAGCAAATCAATGATAGTGCGTTTATTCAAACTGACGACACAAGGCATTGCTTAGCCGTTCAAGATGACGTATCACCCACGTTGGACATATCAGACGTTCAGTCAAGTGAGTTGCTTCTTGGTTAGTATGGAACCACTGTTGCAACCACCCTTAATCATTTTAGAGATCACATCGAATAAGCCCCAATTCAACAGATCAAGCCAGTTGATAAAGTTCTCCTCATAGCACTTGATGCACCATAATCGCCGTTGTATTGGCGTAGCAGCCAGTGGAGAGCTGCTGAAGTCACCGAGGCGTTGAGATATTTGCAAATTCTCAACACTAATTCGGGTGGCAAATCAGTAATTTTACATTTCGCGCCACTTTGTGCCTAAAATGTTTAGAAAGCGAGCCATCATTGATAATGTGGAAGATGGATAAATGAAATATTGTGGAAAATATTGACCGAGTGGGTAGTTAGGGAGAAACAAAGAACAGGCTGCTGTAACGTACCATCAGTGGGACGTGTTAACATGGATTGAGTGGCAGAGATGGCGAAGCTTAAATAGCGCTCATATGGGAGAGGCTTGGAATGACCCCACCTTGACGCAAACATATTGGCTCTTTGCATATCGTCCAATTTGCTAGCAGAGCATGAGTCTCGCAAAAATTTGATAAATTGCGCTAGACCCACTTTAATGAAGGATTTCACATGCTAGTTACCGAAGGTTGTCAATTGGGTCAGTAAAGAACACTAAACACTCAAATGCGTCCCCATTGCAGCTGTTCCATTTCATTTACTCTCATGGATTCTGAACACATTGTGGTCCTTTTCTTTGTTATATTAGTCAACACAGTCGTGACATTAAGCTGTCACCAGCCGGCATCCCAATAGGTAGCATCATGTCACGTGATTGTCTTAACCCTCGTATAAACACACAATGATGAACTGTCCTTCTTTTACTTCTAAGAGGAGTGTATATTCGTGTTCTACAGTGTACGTGAGATAACGGCTGCAGGAGGGATATGCAGTTAATCAGTTTCTATAAGGGACTAGGTATGTAGATCGTCCAAAAGGGCAAAGGATGGACAAGGGCAATGCAGTAAGTAAAAGTTCGACTGGAATACAGATCGCAAACTTATAGCAAACCGACGTGCTTGTCTTCATTCTCGAAAGATGTTGGAAGGGGAGGCTCGACAGGTGGGGTCTGGGTGGGTTAAAGCAGTAAAAGGAAGTGGGAGACGTGAGCGCTGACATGGAACAGGACGAGAAGCAGTAAGATGGTACACGGTCACCAGTAGATCAGTGCAGTCTGATCTTCTTTTAATCTTATCCATGAGTGCAGTAGGAGAGGGGTGTGAGCATATGATGCATAGTAGACATGGACAATCAAATACGAGTAAACTCACCAAAACGACATTGGTGAGGGCTAACCCGGGAAGAGAGGGAGATAGGAGAAAGCAAATTTCACTTTGAAGGATGTCAAGGTATGAAAACAAAACGAGAAATGGGAAGAACTAGTTCTGGCCTCACTAAAAAGCAATGAAGAAAGGTAGGCACATGAATGTGCATCTGCGAGTCTCTTAACTGTAACAAAGTAGATAAGCAAGATGTGGTGGGAATTGGTCACGTGTTACGTAGGACTCATTATTTTGGAAGAAAGGGAGGATGGTGGGAGAAGAACGAGACATTTACAGTGGTGAAACCGGAATAAAACCTGAGGGGGAATCAGGATACGTGAGCGTTGCATCTTATTCCCCAATCTGAAGGTGACAATGGTCTCTAGGTGTTCATGATGAACCCTAATGACTTGGGGAAAGAATTAGAAGCATCACTGACCTCTAAATCTCTCTTGTGGATTCTGAGATGCAAGTGAAGCATTGCTGGAATGATGAAATGCGAAAAGGTCAGTGTTGTTTGCATGCTAGCGTAGAGAGACGCATCTAGTCATGCCTTATCTAACCGAACCCAATCCACGTTAGCTCTCTGCGGTGCATATCCAGTTGGTAAGTGACTGGAAGCACACAGTTTTGATCCTGTACGTCTGTTACTTATTTCATAACTGCAACAGGAATTATGAAGATGCATAAAGATGATCAAGGCAATGAAACAGACGACTCACCAATAAATATAACTACGGAACCAGCAAATGTAGGTTGATGGCAGGTGTTTCAGATCCTGCGCCTTCGATAATGCTTGCTCGCAACCAGAAAGGAGAGTTAGTTTGGCTCAACCTCTCCTGCACAAACGAAGAAAACATTTGACCTACTGCAAGGGGTGAAGGGGAGGGGTGATGTGGCCGAAAGGAAGGGAATGGAAGGCGAAGCGATCAATACTAAACTAAAGAGCAAGCATTTTACCACTGACAATCTCCCACTTAGAACTTTGTGACCCTTTACGACGCCATTATCCCCACATTCTGTAAATGAATCAACTGACTGAAGTTGGAGTTTGTGGTTTAATTTAAGACGTGTTGTAACATAAATGTACTTCCTTAGTTACATAAATTCCTTCACCGAACCATCTATTCATACATACGATTTTCTATCTACATTTGCGTCACCACTGTATAAATTGCCGAAATATTGTTGAATGGAAATTACAAATCATCTAAAGACGAGATGCTTACTGCTGACACACAGACCTCTCCGGATGGGCCCATTCAGGAGCACTGCCATTTATATAAGTGCTTCGCTGACACGTGAAAGTAAACAAAAGGCAAAAAGGCAAATACTTTGATAAGTAAAGGGAGGGGACGATGTCAGGACTCACCCTTAATTTCTACGAATCCTGCATTTACCCTATGTACTGGCCCACTTGCGTTGTTCAAGCGGAGAAGAGGGGCACGGCAAAGAAATAAAAGGGCACATAGTGCTAGGACAAAAAGTAGCGGAGTAGGAGCAGATAGAATGAACTGGGTCGGAGAAAGGATTATAGTCCAGCGAATCGCGATCAAGAAAAAGAAAAATACGCAAATTATTCGGAAAGGAAATAGAGGGAGCAATGTCCTGGCTCAGCTGGTGTCACCTACTGCTTGCAGCATGTTGCGCGGTCGTCTCTGAAGGCCCAGACAACAATGGTACCATAATAACTTTAGTTTGGATGCCGCACCAGAAGTTGTTTACTTTCGCGCCATTTCATCCTGGCTAAATGCTCTTTGTGGGAAAGATCTCGAGACAGCATGCTCTTCTCCAAATCTTTTCAGTCTCGCATAGCATATGGGCACGATACATCCGTCACTTCCAAATAAACACGCTTATGGACTTCGCGAGTTGGATTTTAGTGAGCAAGCAATGCCGGACACAGTACCGTTGATGGTGAAATAACATTCGTTAACACATAGCCATTTAAGTTTGAGGCGACTTTTTTTGAAATAAAGCAAATGGAAATGCTACGGAGTGAAGATCTCGGGACGAAGGTTCCATCAACGTACACTAACACTTATTTTCTTGTGCATAAATTGGGCCTACTAAAATTGGATTTCAGTAGACTCACTTCGACCTCTTGAGCGGAGACAAAGCGGATCTAATCGCCTTGATGCAGAACTACTTGATCATTAAAAGAGTACAAATAAGCAAAGCAAAGTCATTAGCCTTGCGGATTTATAGTACTTTGACAGTCGAAAGATGGCCCTAAACATGCACTATGTGGTGGTAGCCAGGCGATTGCAGCTGCCAGTGATAGAAACTCTATCACTCGTCTCAGTTGCTATCACCACACCATCGAATTCTTCCCCCGTCAGGCAGAGGTAGTGGTGCTACTAACAAGACATTGAGTAACAGCACAACTCCGATAGAACATGGCATACTGTTGTAAAAATTTTGCATGCTTTATTTCAGTTGCTCCACCTAAACGCATTTGCTAATGCATGGATTCTACTTAGTTGGCACTGTTCAGCCAATCGACACGCATTTCGTCTGGTGCGACCTTCTACCTTTCATCGACCCCTGGGTGGTGCCACCCCACTCAGGTGTGACGGAGGCGTCTTTGATTTCAACTGCTTTGCCTTGACGACTGTGATTGGGCTCTGAGCTGCGCCAATAACACAGCGCGTACCTGTTCGATAGTTCTCATCCAACCAGGATTTGCCACAGCTACCTGCTTCTTATTCGATGGCACCTGCATACTCGAGGGAATGACGCACACTGCGGGCCATATTCACCATATGTTTACTTCACACCTCTCTGCCCTTAGGTAGGACAGGGCGAATGCATTTTGAGTTCTCATGTCTCAGTAGTGACGTTAGAAAAGATTTTACAGCATAGATTTATTCCCTTACCTTTAAGGCTAGGATTTCATCAGTCTGCTTTAATTACAGCACCTTATTTGCATGCCACCACACTCACGCGGCTATTTGTTCACTAATTCTATTTTCAATTGCAAACCCATCGAGACGCAAAAGGAGTGTTCAAAGGCTTCTTACCACCTGTTTGGTGTCAAATTTATTTTATTTAATCAAGAGTGTGCTGATGGGAAAGTGGATGGCGTTGCTACCTCCCACCCACCACCGCTCCTTTCACCCACTCTCTCCGTTGAGCCGCAGCAAAGTTCACGAGCGGTTCTCTTGGAACAAAGGGAAGGTGGATAGTATTAGCCTCGACTTCAAGTTGTGCCTTTAAGAACAAATATACAATTAGCAGTGAATTAGGTGATCTTGCACTCGATTACGAAATTGCGATTCCTAGTGACCACTCTAAGCCCAGCAAACCGCATGATGTGTTCAGGTTAGTGCCATCAGTCCAATGAACTGATCTTGTCTTTGTTTGCTTACATTGATTTTATTATTACGTCTGCAGCACGAGCTAGAACAAACGATCAGCCTTGGCAAATATATAAACATTGTCACACATGTGTGACGCAGTGGACCAATTGCTCCTTTAAGTCACGGCAACCGTTAATCATAAAAGCAGTTGCTATTGTAACAAAAGAACTTTTTTTAGTTTATTGGCATCATGGGCTGCTTAGAAGCCAAAGTTGGTTTGCATTAACCGCGTGAATACCACTATACCACTATGCATGCGAAGTTTCTATATCTGCTAAAAATGCCTTCACAACCTAAAACCTGAATCACATCCATGATTATGTAGAGTCTAAACGATTACGCTGCAGCATCTGTGGTGGATGGAGATGGGAGCCTAATGTGGGTCAGAGCTACCCTCCCTCCAGCCTCAACAACTGCAGACAGCAATGCAAAGAGCAGATGGAAGCTACACCAAACAACACACAAACAACAACCTTTTTGCAAGCAAAACTAGTGCTAGAGAAAAATTGTTTTTGGTTTTGTTCGTATCGCAAAAGCAGGCACATTTCAAACACATTTGCCTGTCCACCCAAGCCAGTAGGCTTCGGGGCCCTACTTAAAAGTAATAAGTAGCGGCAAAAGTTAGTGAACCGCAAAACAGGTTTCGAAGCAAATGTGCCATTGCATTTGCTTGTCATTTTATGATCCACATCAGTCCTACAAACTTTATCAAAAAATCGCAAGAGTTGGACAGCAACAAGTAGGATTGAGCGTCAGCAATCCATTCCACATAAAATAGGGTGGAGCTTCTGCGTCGAAGATGAACGGCCAAATTTCTTGGCGCACTTCCTCAAATGACTGTTATTGCTTTGACTGTGCATTACATCAGGACTGTATGATGCATTAAACTTTTGTCTTACACACATGGCTGTAGTATAGCAGCGAGTGAACTGTTTGCACTTGGAAAGGTGCGTCTGCAATTTTAGGGTATAATGAGATTCTTGGAATGAATTGTACAGGAAAAGGATTTAGTGGCATAGATGCAAAAAAGTTCTTTTTAATACTCTACAGCCTATATTGGACAAATTTGGCAAACCCTTTACGACGCATCTTCGTACCTTAATTCTCGAACATAAGAATCTTGAATGACCAGACAACGGCTCTGACATTCGGCTAGTAGTCATCCATCACTACCCGTGGTGCTAACAAATGGATAAAATAGGCAGCTGGAAGGCAACAAAAGACAGCAAAGCGAATGCATTTCATCGCACAATGCCAAATGCCGACAGATGAGTCCTTTCTCTCATGGGCACGTAAAGACCCACGTGAAATCGCCTTTAAGTAAGTCCTCATTAAAATCAAGAATTTTTGTTCAATCTGAAGTTAGCGAGCTTCACTGAAACATTCAAGTTCACCAGCTGCTTGCCAAACATGAAAGCACAAGTCCACCATTGCTGACTGACTGACTGACTGGCTAGCTGGCTGGCTGACTGACTGAATCACCGAACTATGGAACGAACGAACGCATTGGCACCTTTAACTAGCCTTCATTTTTATGAGACTTGACATTCCGGTATTGAAGTGGGCGCGATTTAAGTGTTATCATACGCATATTAGCATAAATTGGTATTATGAGAAAAATATAATTAACAATAACTTTATGTAGGAGATATCAGGTGTGATCTTCGCCTACTACTGACAAATAATCAGCGTTAGTGTTACAAACGATTAACTTGTGCCTCTTAATCCGCTATACCTTTATAATCGTTGTACGGATGTGGTTACTTTAGGATGCAGAACATCCTGTGCATTTGGGCAGAAGCGACGAAAGGATGGCCATGAAGGAAAAGCGCAAAGGGTACCGGAAGTCTAGACGAATGCCTCATATAATGCTGAAATTAAGAACCGCTAACCCTGCATGCAGATGCAGATGCTTTCCGCTTAACGTAGGCTAAGGTTTTGTAACTACCCAGAGGGACCTTCAATGATTGACGTGAACGTGGTGCTCGGAGCCAAATATGAATTCATTTCGTCGAAATGTGTGTTATAAATAGTGCCAGTGGTGCTAAAACTACCATTGTTCCAAAAAAGCTTTCATTCTCGAGCTCTCATATTTTCTGTTTGAATGATTGACCATTGGACAGCTTCTAGAGCACCACGCCGATACCCACCTTAGCCTGATTAGCTACAATCATTTACAGTTATACTTTAAATGCCCCGACGCTCATTGCGAAACCAAGTTTAGTCGAGGCAATGAATATGCGATATTTGCTAATGTCCTTGTCACCAGCAACGCCAACCGCCTTACTACGACTACTACATGCCTCACGCTTGTGGCCATCATTCGACTGTTGTAATGTTGGCTGGTGAAACTGACTCTCTGCATTTAGGACCAATGTGAGCCAATGCAATCCTAGCACTGTTGATGGTGAGCTCCTTGCCCATTCCTCACCTTCCTCTCCATAACACCATGCAGTTATTTGTAAACAATGCCTACATTTATTTCGGGATGGGTTCCCTCTACTGCGTTTCATGTTTATGCATTACTGCATGTCCACTCACCCTCCGATTTGTCACACTTCCATGACCACTCTTGTTTTGAGGATCCGAACATTCATTTTACCATCCATTTTCGACGTTATTTCGTCGCTATGAGGCTGCTCGTATGCTCATTTGCGCACTTTGATCGGCTTCGAAACATGTTTGCAAACATTTTAGCTTCCAAGCATCCAACATTCGTTTCAACATAGGCGTTTGATTGAACTTTTGCGAGCAAACTCCAGCATTCTAAATTGACGTCGACGTTGAAGAAGAAGCATTCGTTCCACTGCCATTGCCAATAACTTTAGCTCTTTGTGCCCAAAAGTATTGATTGCTAAGCAGGTGAATTCATGGCGTGCACTGAAGAAGGCGGAATTGACAAGAGGGTTGTGGCTGTGTAGAATGCTCATAGTGTACCATGCAATTCATCAGCATGTAGCCATTGCCATTGTCATAATCCTTCCTAGCACATACCAGTGGATCAAAAGAAATACTACGGCTTTTTACGAGGCTCATGAGCATTACAGTAACATGGTTAGTTATCACAAAGTGAAAAACCCGCATGTCACGCATATGTGACGTGCGAACTCGAGTGGGACAATCAGGACATCGCATGCAAAGTAGGCAGAGCACACGTTAACTATACATTGCGGTAAGAGCAAATCAAGCAAAAATTGACAAAAGTAGTGAAAAATGCCATTTCCTTCTCCACGAGGATAACCACCACTCTGTGTGATCCTGCTGGGCGCAGAGATGCACAGCATACCACAATGGCGTGGTCCGCTTACTCCAACCATAATTTTGCTATTGGCTTGGCACTTAGGATGTACTAAACTATGCTAGGGACTTAAGGGTGGGTTAACTAGACGCATGCATCCATGCTTGTGTCGAATTTGGAGGCCGACTGAGATCGTTGGATGGACATATTGATGGAGAGGTGGACGGCCGATTGCGATAGTGCCGTTTGGAGGACATGCTCGAGGTGGCTCGCCTCCCTCGCTTCGGTGAGGCCTTCGTGTGACTACTGAGTGGCTTGGGTCCCGCGGATCTAGACGAAATCTAGAGGGTTGACTGACTCCTTTACATAAAGTCCGAGAACATATCAGTTTGCCTTAATCGAGACCCCCGATTCGCATCGCACGTCACTCACGTGGCCGTTCCATCACTCTCCGTAGCCTCCGTAGAGTTAATAACTGGTTCCTTTGAGGCACAAAGGAGCTAAATGCCTACCAGTGCCATTTCCTGATTGCTCTACTAGGGCAAAACTGCTACCGGTGGAGAAACATGCAGTCCGGCATTTGAATACGAGGTTGTGCCTTAAAGCGCAATCGCTCTACGGCCACCACACTGCTGATTGGGTTCAGGCAACTGTATGTAACACGAGCTGGCATGGTTGATGGTCCTTGCCAAATAAATGACACGTATCACGCACATGTGACGCAAGGGAGTAATGTCCATCTTAGATGACAGCAACCACTAAATTTAAAAATAAAAAAGATCCCCATCTCAAACAGATATGATGCTATTAGTACATTCGTCGCACAAACTACCTCCATTCTAGCTCTCATCATGTCTTGTGGCAATTTGTTATGGGGTCAACAAGTGCATGAGCAATTGCCGCCACAATCAATTGACCCGCCAATCCCTCGTCACTGGATGTTTACTCCTCGTGCTCACACCTCGAGCATTGATGAGGAAACATGGTGGTACTACTAAAATAACCTCATGGCAAATAACACAACCTCAAATACTTAGGCCCTTAAGCCAACTTCAAGGTAGCCTAACTGTCAAATAATAGGATATGTGGAAGATGCGATGATTTAACTAAGTCTCTATGCCTTATAGCTGTCACGCAATGTTCAAATATTTAAGTGTTCTGTTGTTCAAATGCGCAAGTACGTGGACACTCAAACAGGCGATCTGGCTTAATTTAGGGTCAACTTGTTAGCACCTTTGAGAAAATCTACGGCTTTACAAGTAGGGAAGACACGGGTCAACAAAATAAGGCAAGGCAAATGTAGCCTGCTCTGCTTTGAATTATGGTCGATAAGCATTTGATTACAAGCGGCTCTGTTTTAAAAGGAAGTCTCATTTCAGCATGTTCATAATTATATTTGGGTGACTGGACCAACGAGCACAGTCACGTGAACACAAAAGTGAATGAAAGGAAGGTAGGAGATGAAAGCGATGGAATGAGTTTCTTATTTTTGATGGTTTTCATTCTCTTGGATAAGGCAGACTAAATTTGTTGGGGCGTTTTGATTGTTGGGGCGTTTTAATTTGTGTTAATGTTTTGAACTTGGAGGAGAGTACATGGATACGCACGCGCAAAACACCGTTTCAATTGGGCCGTCGGCGACGACTGTTATGGCACATAAGTCTTGTTCATTGAATGCTTCACACTAAGGGTACCCACTACACCTGGAATGCATAAAGCCGTNCCCACTACACCTGGCATGCATAAAGCAGTTGCTAGTCCATTAGCTCACCGCTTAAGACATTGCTGTCAGTATTTGTCTTCCATTTTCCATTGCCGCATAGCATTTATCTTCGTATTCGATGGATGCAAGTTCGCACGAACGAATCCTATTGCGATAAATTGCAAGTACTTTAGTGGAAAGTTGTGCACTTCAACTAAAGCGGCAGCACAATTAGTTCTCTGAAGGTGCCCTTAGTGCTCTAGGATACCAGCTAAGGCTGGTATACTTCAAACCCATCATGCACAATCGCCGTATCCATTGTTACAATATCCCGGGGCCGCATGGGGCCGCACCGACACGTAGAGGCTTCCTCTAATAATATTTGGTGAGGCATTAATATTGACGTCTTTTAGCCAAGGTCAAATTTTACCCAAGGTTGACCCTAAAAGCTTGCACTTGTTAATGCACCTGAGCAGCAGATTCGCCTTTTGTTTGCAGTGTTTTTTAATAAAACACACGAGCTGTCGGACCTCGCGGGCCACCAAGCTCAACTCAGGTGGCCAGCAGCATTGCCTCACACCGGCGAGTTTACATCATTAAATTGAATTACCATCGACCAGTCGACGCCGACCACTCACACATTATAGACAAATTCGTGGGGAAGCCTGCAAAGTAGTCAGCTTAGGTTACATCAAAATTGCAATCCTTGCCTCCAAAAATCGACGCCTTACCTATTAGTTCACGAAAATCCCATCTTTTGACAAAGAAAACGTGAGTTATATCCCCAGATTTGCTGTCGATAATTCATTAGTGCTGACTGCAGAGCCCAACGTTTCAAGCGTGTAATTTCAAACTTGGGTAGGATAGGGTCAGGATTCGAATCCAACTCGTGCCAGGGGCCAGTGGGTTTGGCTGTTTAGTTAGCAGTCTAAGCATACCACATAAATCACTGATTTTCATTGAACTTCGCTAGCCGCTGTTCCCATTGATACTGCCTAGCAATAGCCACCTGCCCTAATTTAATCATTCAATTAAATAGCACCACATTTTCTTTTAGGTTACGTCGTCACAAATTTTTACTTTCTGTAAAACAAAATCTATTTTTCATAATTTCTGGTCACGTATTTTATTTCCTGTTTAGAAGAGGAGATTAGTTCTATGAACTCTGACAAAGTTCATGCTATGCTACTCGTTTATAGGCTTTACAAAAAGCAATTTTACACGGAAGCATGATTATTGTAAAGTGAAAGACCAACCAATGGATCCACCTTGACTGCGAACTGTGTTCGGTTTCATACACACTGATGCAAACACAACTCGTCTCAGGTGCTGTAAAACAATGCTTACCGTACACTTACGAGTTTTGAAACTCAATGCAGCAAAGCGAGCAAAACTCAGAGCCGTCTTGTTTCATCTTTCTTTAGATTTTTCATCGCGCCTTCTTCGTGGTTGTTTAACACTCAGAATTTTGAAAAGAGTTTGCACAGTATACAGCTTTTGCCGATGTTAGGACATGCCAGATGTAGAGGTGGGTGTTTGAAGAGTAGAGCGACGAAGTATGCATCTAGTCTTTACAAAGCCCATTTTTACTATCTGCAACGCTGCTACCGTGGTGATTTGCATCGCTGCTGGTTGGTAAGCGCGAGCAATGCTGATTGGAGGAGGAAGCCTTGGAAGAAACGAAGACAGATTAAATAAGGAGATGACTATGTTCGCATCGACTATCTCCGATATATGTCACGCTGCCAACTGGCGTTGTAATTTTAAGGGACAACTAATATCTGGCAGCCAATCTTCCAATCTCCAACACAAATCCGATGCATTTTTAGATCTAACATATGCAGAGGATCATTTCCAAAATCACTGCGAACAGATGGTGGCTTTGAGTGTTCAGATGGACTCATGCATGCTAAAAATTCCTGATCATGAGCAGGCACACAAAAGCCGTGGCTGGATTTAAAACCTTCTTGCGACGATTTGAAGCTTCAAATGCCTAAAATGTTCCTGACATTAAGAGTTACTTCTTCTAGGCATTCGGGAAGCCATAGCTTAATACTGTTTGACAATCTGTCAAAAATTTGGCTTTCGGCCAGCATTAATACAGTTTAGAATAACGTCAGCAAAGATGCCAAAATGTTGTTTCACTTTTGCAGTTATTTGAGGCGCAATAATTTCCGACTACTTCACGTTCCTAATCAACTGAATTGGTGACACTTTTAGCATTAAAAGTTTCATGATTTGGAAGGTTTTCACATGTATATGCTGACACATTTGTCATTATTCAGGCAATGACATTTCGAGAACATGAACCTTGCAAGTCATTCACTGCGATAAACCTCAATATTAAGGCCTTGTTGGACGCATTTAGGCATTAACGCGCATCGGCTTTTGGGTATAGTTAATGAAGTCATTTTAAAGCCTTGCCACTGCTTGACTTCCTTTCATTCTCTCAACGGACTTCACAGATTGTACTGCTCTGTAGGACAACTGTGCAGTTAGGTATGTGGATTTTGAAATTTCTTTCAAATTTAATAGGTTTCATGCCTATCCTCTTCATCGTTACGCTCAACCATCTGAAACTTGTTTACCTGTTAAGCGGGCATATTTCTGTCACTGCAGTCACGATGCAGCCAGAAGGTCAGGGCAGCTCTGAAAGGTCACAAATGGTGGAACGATTGACGACTTATGTAGTGCATCGCGCGTATGGGCATCTGCACTGCATAACAGACGGCAATATTTTGGATCTGAGGCGATGCAGCTTGGGGAATGATCCATCGAAAGCTGCAGAGACTCACTTCCCGCCTCTCTGGCACAGCACTACCGAAAACTAAAATACCAAACTGAGGAAGAGGCTAATAAATGCACCACATATTACAACAAGCATCTTAGAAGGCGTTGTTCATACTCCTACTTTTACCCGAAACTGCCTCATGATAATGTCCATTTGGAAATCGCCTTGGATGCCTAGCATCCTATGTGTAAGCGTTCGCTCAAATCACCACAAGCATTACGAAAACTCGGAAAAAGTCATTTATCGCCAAAGTGGCGTGCGAGCAAACCATGGAGTTCGAAATTGAGGAGGTCATCAGTTTGTGTAGATGCTGCAAGCAATCGCCACGAAGGATGCCTCTTAAAATAAGTCGCAGGACAACGAATGTGTGCCTAGTGCTTCACGCCTTGGAGCATTCACCGATTGATTGGGCGAATTGGGCACCCTGAAATGATGTACGACAAAACTTACCCTTGCGAAAGCAAGCAGTATTCTTCACAAGTGTATTTTATTTAGCCTAAAGGATCATGGACAGTGTAGCAGGAAGTGTGCTTTCAAGGCGGTAGCATCCACTGCTGTCGATGGCATGTTTGAAACCGCCTCTCGCCACCAACCAGCACGATTTGGCAGACGGGTCTCTATTCCTTATTATACGGTGTGAAAGTGTGAATTCAGAAAAGGGTAGCCCTGATTAGCCAATGCTCCAAAAGTCGCGCTTACCTAGTTAAGCCCGTTCTCGACAAAACATAGTGCTGGGCAGAGATAATGAGCGTAGAACAATCAGGAGGATAAAAGACATTTCCTGTAAAATAAATATCGGGTTACGTGAGACGGCAGTAGCTATTAGTTGGACGCTCTAACAAGATAAAGCACATATACTTTCTGCCTTATTATTTGCCCCATCGGCCTCCTCTTCGAAACACTGACACAATCAACCCAACATGCTGGGAGGATACCTGCCTGCGCTACCTCACCTATGGAGTCACCGGTCCCTTATTGTGAGGATAGGGTACAAGCAAATGCTTTAAGCAGCCAATCAGTACACACTGGGTCGGCAGGCGTCTCTTTGAATCCACTTGTTAGCTTCAAAGCGATTTTGAGGTCTGGCATTAGCCAGCTGACACCATCAGACTGTTTTCTAACTAGGCTAGAGATAAACGTTCTCGTGATTAGTGACAGCAGGTGACACCACGATGAATGTGATGGCGAAATAGATGCGCAAAACCTGTTTCAGGTAACGTGACCAATGTTCCACAGGCATCTCGAAAAGAGGCAAATCAGGGTGAATAAGAAATCTGTGCAGTTGGGAGTGTTACAAGCGCTTAAAATATACTTCATGAAATGCACGCATGAGACAAAACATCAGACTGTGCACAGGGTTGGTGCGCCGCTAAGAGTGACGCATCACACATTGAGTTGAAGAGGGCGAAACGGCTTTAGTTAAAAGTGCAGGAGCCAACAACCATTCCTCTAGAAATAGACATTAAAGTATGGAATGGTATAGTCGATAGGGAAGAATTTGTAATCCTTTGGTGAATTCTACTGTAGTGGACTCGAATCAAAGCTAGAAATAGAAAGTAAGCACAGCTGTTGACTGTCGTAGAGGATAAGCGTACTGAGTGTCCACATCCGATGTCGTGTTATGCTTCTCAACGGATCTCAATCTTTTGGATGTTTTTAATTCAGCCGCATATGGACCATCTTAAAGGGGAAGACGGATCACTTAAAAAAGACCTGCAAATCATTTTGCAGTCTGGTAAATATAACACTCTAACAAGACTGCCTTAAATTATTTTTGTTGCAAATGCGGTCATTCCAAATGCGTGATCACAATCCTCTCACACTTGCCCCCCCAGGCTAGGCGATCAAATTTACTTTTCATAAAGTAGGGCCCACTTACAACGGTCTGCTGAAGGAAAGGTGTCATATCAACGATTCTGTCTTCCCTTTAAAAATGCCTACATGCTGCGCATCTTCATATCTTATGCAAGTGCAACGCCCTTTTGTCGTGTAAATGAGTAAATGATTTAATGATTTAANTCTCGTGATTAGTGACAGCAGGTGACACCACGATGAATGTGATGGCGAAATAGATGCGCAAAACCTGTTTCAGGTAACGTGACCAATGTTCCACAGGCATCTCGAAAAGAGGCAAATCAGGGTGAATAAGAAATCTGTGCAGTTGGGAGTGTTACAAGCGCTTAAAATATACTTCATGAAATGCACGCATGAGACAAAACATCAGACTGTGCACAGGGTTGGTGCGCCGCTAAGAGTGACGCATCACGCATTGAGTTGAAGAGGGCGAAACGGCTTTAGTTAAAAGTGCAGGAGCCAACAACCATTCCTCTAGAAATAGACATTAAAGTATGGAATGGTATAGTCGATAGGGAAGAATTTGTAATCCTTTGGTGAATTCTACTGTAGTGGACTCGAATCAAAGCTAGAAATAGAAAGTAAGCACAGCTGTTGACTGTCGTAGAGGATAAGCGTACTGAGTGTCCACATCCGATGTCGTGTTATGCTTCTCAACGGATCTCAATCTTTTGGATGTTTTTAATTCAGCCGCATATGGACCATCTTAAAGGGGAAGACGGATCACTTAAAAAAGACCTGCAAATCATTTTGCAGTCTGGTAAATATAACACTCTAACAAGACTGCCTTAAATTATTTTTGTTGCAAATGCGGTCATTCCAAATGCGTGATCACAATCCTCTCACACTTGCCCCCCCAGGCTAGGCGATCAAATTTACTTTTCATAAAGTAGGGCCCACTTACAACGGTCTGCTGAAGGAAAGGTGTCCTATCAACGATTCTGTCTTCCCTTTAAAAATGCCTACATGCTGCGCATCTTCATATCTTATGCAAGTGCAACGCCCTTTTGTCGTGTAAATGAGTAAATGATTTAATGATTTAATGATTTAATCTCCACAACTGCCTGTTTTGCTTTGCACAATTCTGAGCTCACGATGTGAGGTAGCCATTTACGTATTACGTCTGCACTAATACTGAAGCCTGTTGTGCATTCATCCATGCTCCTCCTGTCGGTCTGTTTTTCGGTGTCCGTCCACCTAATCGGCCCCTTACACTTCGCTTTTATGCCTTTTTATTGTTTGCCTATGCTTTCTGCTTCGCCTCCTCTTTATCCAACCTCCTCTCCCTGCTGTAAATGCTAGCGAGTGTGCTAGCAAGTTGTCAAAGCTGGTGGTTTAATGCGATGGAACCAAGGGGGTCAAAATATTGCGTCTGGTAGCAGATCGATGCAAGGAAACTGCAAGGCCTAAAACTAGACTGATGTGTTGTTATCCGCATTTAAAACAAAGGATGACGATAAATAACTAAAAAACACAGTAGCTCGTTGACCTTGGCATTCCAACAAAACCAATGTCAATTCAACCGCGAGCTTCTAGCTGACAACGGCGACTCCACTGCCGCCAACATGAAGACCACCACTAGCTCTACTTAATGCGATGCAGTAGCATGCACAAGGTAGTCATGGCAGTGGAGAAGAACGAAAGCGGATGAGATGCGAAGCCAGTTCACTGCGAGCAATGCCACGAATGCGTGGAGGAGGAGGTAGATGGAATGAGGGGGAGGGTGAGGCGAAGACCATCGTGGAGAGGTAGGAAGCGAAAAGTGTGCCAGCCACACGACGTGTACTGCCACGGTCACCAGCGCGTGAGCTAACCCACAACCGCGAAAAATAACCCCAGCAGTTACGGAAGTCAGGGATTACCACCCCGTGCTGTTGCTGGCGTTCACTCTCGCCTCACCTCGCTCCCTAACTTCCCATCTCTCGCCTTCCCGTGCCATTCGCACATTGCATCACTCCTCCCCTCCCCTAACACACCCTCCTACCCAACCTTCGCCACCCTCCGTCCATTCGGTCTCATCTTCCTTCCGCCCACACCTCATTCCTCCTCACATGTCTATTTCTTTCTTCACTCCCTATTTATGCATTTAATTGCAATGCAGATCTGCATTTATAACTGTTCTCACCCTTCAACCAGCCTCAGTGCTTTCCTCTGTGAGTTCAACTTTTTTGCTTTTTAACGCCAATTTATTTAAACCATAATTTTGCTGTGCTTCGTTGGGTACGCAATTCATTTGTCACACCAAATTGAGCCAAATTATAACGGCAGAATTTTGGGTGCGAATAATAATGGAGCAACGCTCCATTGACCACTGCGCATTGGATTCCCTGATTTCTATCAAATCATCAAGCATAAATCCCCACATGTTGAGTGCCTTTGAATGCATCATATCGCCGCTCCATTTCATCGCATATGCCTCCTCTACCCATCAGTTCATCTCACTGTAATTTGCTCAAGTCCAATTATCACTGCTTCTTGCATTTGTTTGTCACTCTTTATTCGTCTCGGTAGTAACGGGATGTCCACTGTTATGGCTGGCTTCAACATGCTACTGAGGCGTATTTGTTGGCGGTATTGATTGTGCTGAATAAGACAGCTAAGGTCAAGATTTTGTCGACAGTACCGTCTGAAGACCCACAAGTGCTGTTGCGTTTATTAACTACGAATCTGCATTCTCCAACCATTGTCCTTTTGTGTTGATTCTATTTGCCTGATGAGAAGTTTGCAAACGGTACTCATTTCTCCCACTAATGCCAATTCAACTGAAGGGTGATGCTGCACTTTCCCACCCTAATCTGGATCAAACTTCTGTGTTTGGCTTGAAAACGCAGGCTCATCAACTATCAATGCCAAATCGGTTTCTCTATTTATGCCACAGAACTAGTGCAGGGAATATTGCTATTCTGCATCAAATCACATTATCAACTTGTGAAGTGCAAGCCATTGTAGAGGAGCACATTCTTTCCTGACGCAGCGGCTCCCGCAATATGCTAACTAATCACTTAATCCCAGTTTTTCTTGTTTGCTGGAAGAGATGTTGTGTCACAAATTTTCCGTTACTTTTGTATTTCGGCGCAAAAACCAAAGGTGGAATCCCAACAAGCATCAGGTTCCCCATTTATTTCTCACCACTTTCTTCCTTCACGTCACAGGCATGCACAAGTTTTTACTGTGGTTAGCCTTGAGTGATTATTCCACAATGGGTCGGTCAAGTCCAGGGTGACCTAAAGAAACTTACTGGTAGCGCTTTAACTCCTAACGAAAGGTAAGTCTTCTAGGGGACAATGCTTCCCACCGACTGACGTGTGCTCAATGGCCTTGTGGAAGTCTGCAAGACACTAGTCACCTCTAGTAGGGAAGAGGCAACCAATATGCACTTCACAAGTGCACATTTTCTATGGGCAGACTTGCGATTCCCGGTATGAAAAGCAGAAACACCACAGATATTTTACCCGTGTTACATAAAACACTGATGTCATCTACCAATAACTTTGTCCATCACTATGACAACACGCTTGATGGTGTACTTTGCAGAACGTCCGAGGTCCGATCCGAAGTGTCTAATAGTAAGATACTCCATTGTATATTTTGGTGCACACAATGTGAAAGCCAAATAAGAAATTCAGAAAAGTGCCTTTTCACAAGTCCCCTGCAAAAAATCGGTCAACTATAAAACCATAATGGTAAGCACAATCCTGCATTGGCAATGGGAAAACAAATGGAACACCTCACTAAAGCATGGATGATGGAAAATAAGTAATGACACAAGAACCTCACCTTCGCCGGAATATTGAAGGTAATGTGTGCAATTATCGGCAAAGAACGAGGCATTTGACTCTAAAATGCTGCATTAGTAGGCTCGGTGTGGAAACCATGCAGGGCTGAACTGTTGATGCAATTAGAAATCAACAAATTCTAATCATCAACGCACATACTCGAGAGGGAAGTGCCAGGCAGAAATGCTTGAAACCAATCCAAACCCTAAGACCTAACCCGACAACTCTGGCGCAAATATATATACGCCTTATTAAGTGCTTTTTTTAACTTATTAGCAAAAATACCGACAAATATCATGAGAAATAAAATTAGCCTGATGCGCATATCTTTCCTAATGCGTCACAAATTTTGTGGATTGTTTAAAATTTGAAATAAGGGGAGCATTTGCAGAGTTGCACTTCCCATTTACTATGGGTGATCCTCAACTCAAAACGGATTTAGGTACTGTATGGAAACAGTAACCTGTAAACCCTATAACTGGGAGAACACTCACCGATTGCTCTATTCGCCACGTCATTAACATTAAGATTCCGGCAAAATGAGACAGGGTCTTTCCCCGGACTATCAGAAACGCATTTGTCGAGAGGCTATGGCCATCTTTGGTATCGAACGAGGCACACTTATTTTTCAAGGCCATCCAACTGCCTGCTTCGTGACGTCTGCCGATCTAACGGGGTTGACTCTGCAACCACTCGTATTTTCCAATGCACAGAACCGCTATTTGAGGCCTACCCTTTGTTCTGGCCTATGTGCATCCTGTAATACTCCCATTTACAGACAAAAGCTTGGCAATTTCTGCTGCTTATTCCACAGACCACGTGCCTAAATTAATTTCTTCCGCAGTGTGCGAGATCATCGAATAGATCTTGGGTGGTACAGTGCTCATCTTTTGGTGCCGCTTTTCGAGGATGGAACCTGTAATAGCATCACTGCATAGTAGTCTACCAAGGATGTTAGTGTAGATCAGCATAAATTTTGTTACGCGGTAGTCTCCTAGGACTGGGTGCAGCTGTTGCAGCCCTTCAGTCCTGTTGCTAAATTTTAACTACAATTCTGATAGCCTTTAAAATTCTGCAAAAGAGCCGAATGTAGCCGATGCCTTGACTGCAAATATGCACTCCATTTTAGGGATGCTGCTCAATCCCAAATTTTGTTCGGATGTAGACCCAGAATGCACAGGGAAACAACGATCACGAGTAGTTCTTTGGACCGCTTGCTATTAAATGGTCTTTGTCGGTTTTAAGTTGATGATGCCAGCATTTCCTCATTGGGATCCTCCGCTTTAGGTTTCCTCAAATGCTATACCAATTTTCATACGCACATGGCAATTATTTTGTCGTTAACCGGGTTTGAATTCTTAAGCATCAACTCAATTTAATCCACTATTCTTTCCATTAACATTGATGGGGTTTGTATGCTCCAGCTAATGTGTTCAGTTAAAAGATGACTTAGTTCATACAGATTTGTTCTTATGCGAACTATCTGCAGCACACTTTATGTGCAAAAATATAACAGATAGGAGAAAGAGTGACGGTCCTACTATGAGCATGAGAATCTTTGAAGGAAAATCACAGTATTGCTGTTGCTTTCTACAAATGCTCACCAACTGCCAATAAGCCAGACCTACCACAAATATCCTACGCTGGAGTACATCAGGGTCAGTGCCAGACACTTAATCAAGTCTATGCCGTCTTCTTTAATTTGACGTCTGCTAAAGTTTAACAAGAATTTCAGGTTCTCCTCAAACAGTTAGCGATCTAAAATGATATGGAAACTAATATTGGGCGTCTGTTGTTCAAGGCAGCTCTTTTTAATTAAATAACGTGTGACACACATGGAGAACACTGGCTTCTATAACAAGTGTTCTAATCGGTTAGCAAGATAGTTAACTACACTCAAATGATGGAGCATAATAGGGAGTAGCAGCAGCAGTGTGCGGTTATGAATTCCACATCTTAGCATTCCATGACAGCGATCATGCTCCGACGCATCAGACAGGCTACCATTATGCAAGCCTTTCTAGCAGGATTGGCCACACTAACATGTGTTGCGTGCCTATCGTGTCAGGTCCAGTTGCAATGCATGCTCCAACTAGAGTTCATTTATGGATCAATTTGTGGAGAAGCTTTTAAACAGTTGCACATTCGGGCAGCGAATCCTCACATTTGATTTACGTAGCCGTGGAAGAGTTTTGTCGTCAAATAACAGATAAGTCGGGACGGGTCGGGTCGGGTCGAGTTGTCGCTAATTCCAAACGTCGTACATTCTTCCACCATGTGCTCGGAAAGGTCCTTCCAGCTACATTCAAGCTATGCGTTTATTTGTCTAAAAGCAGGAACTGCTGAGCAATTAGGTTTACTTCCTCAGGTGGTGATTTCATAGAGTACAGAATATTGCCACAGGACTATCCGTCATTTCAGACAATGAAAAGATGGTCGAATTTTGCAGAATTAAGAGAAGAAGAATCCGAGAAGGCGTAGGTTTTGCTGTACGCAAAACAGAACCCGGGACAGAGATTTTATAAATAGGTGCATTCTACTGCGTATGCCAAAACAACGTGTCATAATCTTCAAGCACTTAATGTACCTACTTCCTCTGCCTAAAAGTTGGTTGACAGCAAGGTTAAAGCACTAATATCTTGGTACCTCAGTCATGTGGTAACACTGGGTCAACGAACAACGAATGAGTTGTTGACGGACGAGGAGCAAACGATGGGTGGTAATCCGGTTTCAGTAAATCTAGCAAACGATGAGTGGTAATCTGGTTTCAGTAAATCTACAGTTATCATAAGCCTAATCAAAAGGCATGCATACGTTAGTGAGTGGGATTCAAGATCTTCCTTGGCTTTTGTAAATAAAATAAATTTCTCTACTTTGGGAAGTCGAGATTTGGGCCCCTAGACCTGCCATGGGATACTGACCAGATGGTTTATTGCAGGCGCCATGGTGACGTGCGTGCAATAAGAGAGTATAGATCAAGCGAACATGAGATAAAAAATAAAAGGCTTGCCACTTGCCAGCAACAATGAGTGAAAGGCAATGTAAACAAGACGCAGATCTAACGGCAAAATTTGTGCACCTAAACGAAGCCTTTTAGAGTAATTCACAGGATTTCACATAGCCAGGTGCAATGCCAAAATTTGCCGGTCAGTCGAAACCCAGCGGCAGGTAAATTGAACAAAATCCTACTCATGTCCACCCGCCTCTTTAGTAGAATCCCATGAAATAGTCCTTATGACAGGAAATGGAGCCGCCAATCAGATCGTGCTCCAGATGCTGACAATCACTTCCTGCTCATAGTAGAAGCGAAAAACCGTTGCAGGAAGCTTCCTGTTCTCAAACCATTTCTTCATTGATCTTAACAAACAAAGACTGCAAATTTCACAGATGGAAACACTCAGTGGTCTTCGCACAGCGGCGTACCAAAAAACGGGTGACTACATGATTTGTGTCCTTCGTTGCAGCTACAATTAACGCACTTTTGCTTCGGCCGTAGTAACATTGTACCTTAGAGAAATGGTAAAGCAAAGAACAGCAAAAGTGGGCATGCTGGTTGGCGAAAAATCGAAAATGTTTCGCCTCGTGGGTAGTCGAATGAGACTGTGTCAAAATGTGCGCAGGCGTAAGGATGGTCGCATCAGTAGTGGTCCACAGCAACTACGATCGAGGTTGTGCTCACACCAAAAATTGTGAAGAAGCCTCATGATGCCCTGTTGGTAAAGGAAGCAGTTGGTGGCAAACACGTTCTTCTCTGCTTCTATCCTGCTCTGAACGCGTAAGGAATGCACTTGTATGTGATTGCCTCTTACATGTACGTTGAAAACCATTAGGCTACTGTATAGTTACCCAAAAAACCTTGAATCTAAATTTTTGTTAGTGAAAAAGACGAAAGTCATTGGAAGATTGAGGTACTCCGGCTGATTGTTCTTTGAATAAGGCCATTTTANATAGGTGGAATATAAGGTATGAGTGGGAGTGGGAGCGAAATTCGCTGGATCATGACAGTAAGTACGTAACATTTGCAGTCATGGAGAACGAAGTGATCGGTGAAGTAAAGGTGTGAATTTGGATACTGCAGTGAGTGTGAGCGAAATCCGCGCAGAAGTGCTACCACCGCCTTGAAAATGCAGTTAGTGCGAACGAAGTGGGCTGTGCAATGTGGATGAAGACGTGGAAACGTCAGTCGCATAAAGCGCAGTTCGCAGTGTGGTGTAGATGAAGGCAGACAGACTGCAGACACGAGGACACGCAAGTTGCTCCTAATATTATATCAATTGCTCTCCAAATGACGATATTCTACACCACAGTTTCACCATTTTAGGTGCCACTGACATCCTCCGTTTGTGTTTATTTTAGTTCAACCGCATTAAACACTTCAACAAAGGCAATTGCTGACCATTGCAACAACCATAATTTTTATTAATTTTTCCCCAGTGCTCTCGAACGTAATTTAGTGTTGAACATCCATACACGGCGGTCCTACGTAGCGTTCCTATTTTGTCATGCTGCGTGAGGTAAGGCTTAGGAGGGATGAAGTTCGCCAAGATGCGAATGCAAATGTCTCAGCTAGTCTGATAAATGGACAAGCAGAAATTATAGCTACGACCTCGAAGAGTACGTTAAAATTATCAGCCACTTCTTCCTTCAGCAGCCAAAAGGCAGCATTAACTTTGATGCCTGCGTTAGAAGTAACATTATCTTCTACAAAGTTAGTGGCGGCTCAGGTTGTAAGCCACTCTTTTATCTCCTCGTCGTTGATGAAGCATGGAGTGCCTGCGTCTTTGAAATCAGTACAGTGGCATTA
>LWMK02000453.1:0-20844 GCA_001693075.2 Taenia saginata
GAATCGAACCACTCCTTTGCAACCAGCTTCAGATTGTGTTCCCTTCTCTCACCTACATAGCGCACTTAAAGGGCATAAGAATCACACATTTAAACTTATTTATCCATGCTAATATTAAGGAGTTATATGCTGCTTACTCCAAACTATTGCACATTATAAACTGCTTCGATTTTGTTTTAGTCGACTGATGCATACCAAAGCATCTGTAGGCGTTGGAAACACTAAGCTGGTAATTTGCTAGAGTTGTTGCTTGCGCTGGCAGCAGTGGAACAGCGAAGATCTCTGTGAAGCATAACTATTTAAGAAGTGCTAATAGGAAGTATAAAGCTAATGCATACACATAGTTCAAATCTGTTGTCTTTGCAATCTCAGTCTTACAAATGCCTTGCTTATAGCCACAGGAGGAGAAACTACGACCGACCAGTCAAAGGATAGCTGGTTTGCAGACTAAACTGCATGATTTCCGTGCAGAAGGCACTCACTTGCTTAGCATAGAGGCTAGCATTACCAAGCGGCTTGTGAAGGCGAAGCGCATTGAACGTGAACTGGATCGTCAAATTCATGTAACTCTGATGGCTGGTGCTAATGTTTATTTCGACGTCGTCGTCGTCGACGCAAATCTGTCACCATCATGTCCGCTGTCGGTGTCCTTAAGAAAGTGAGGTTATGCTGACTCACCCAGTCTATCATGCTCATTCGGGTCACAAAAGTCTAGTTTTATTCTAGTCGTCATGCCATCTCTCTTTCACCTCACATTATTCCACCTCGAGTAGTCACGCTTAGGGCTTGGTAAGTGCAGTCACGCGTACATCATCATCCAAACCTGACATCCGATTCTCTCCTACTAGTGGTAGAGCTTCATCAGGTGAGGCATGTTTTTCGATTAACCACAATAGTTGTCGATGGGCTAGCATGTTAACCACATACATGTGGGTAGTCGAATTGAGTCTGAAGGAGGAAGTGCAGTGGATGGGTGTGTGATGAATACTGCCCAGTTCTTCCACTCACTCAGTCGCCTCCGTTGTGTTTGTAGGACCTCAAATGGAAGTGTTGGCAAGCGGAGTCCAAGCTTGAGGAGAAGGATGCGCTGTTGAGAACACTCCACTTAAAGACTAATGCACTTGTTCAAAATGTTGCATCCTGTGGCAAAAGTCTCATCTCCATCCATGAAGATTTCGTGAGTTGGATTTCACTCCTTCAGCACATCATCGCTTTTCACTTACATCGTTGTTAGGAAGCCGTATCTTCTGCTTTCAGGTTGCGCAGCTGCGTGCCATAGTGAGGGCAGCGAATGTGAATGCATATTTTTGATATTCTTGTGCATCGGTAGTTCTGTCCCATCGTGAGGCGATTCCTTTTCCTCCTCCTCTTGACTGTGGAATTTGGGCTGGGCAAATAGTTGATTGCATTTCGAGGTGGTAGATGGGCTTGCCGATATCTTGTGGAAGTGAAGTGTCATGAGGTATCTCTAATGAGTTGGAGCGTGTGTTCTTTCCATGCACACTCCTGTTTGGGATCAGTACGCATGCTTACACTCCTTTTAGGATGAAGGCATTTTGCTGTCGTAGCCATCTATAGTGTGTACCTGGTTGTTGTGTGTGTGCCGTAGTTTCTCTTGTAGCGGAATCTTTGTGCAGTGCCTCAAAATGCGGCTGGTGAGTTTAATACAAGATACGGAGCATAGAATGTATGTGCTCCAGCTGTGTGCTCCCTCTTCCCCTATCGGTAGCTGCTCTACTTCATCCTCGATGTGTCACATTCTATTGCTGTTTATTTTGACATTCTTGTAAAGGCCATCCAAACAGAAAATGCTACACTGAGGGAAGACTTGCACCACTGGCCATGGAATCAACTGAGGTGGGTGAGGCTTGCAATGTCATGGCGATTAGATTGATTTCATCATCAACCACTGAATCACGACTTTTTCGTCCCTCTCTCTAGCCTGGAAACACATGGAAGGCATAACATATTAGGTAGACGACGCTAGTATTGACTTGCTCTCCTCCGACGTTGGTACACGTCTGTGCGGTGCCTCTTTACCTCCTCCTCCATTGAGAAGATTCGCATGTCGTATTCGGCCCCTCTCACCAGCACCTCCACCCACACCCTTATTCCCACTTGCCTACATGTCCTTCTGTCTCTCTCTGTACCATTCTGTTATTATCTCAGTTGTCAATATACATGATGTAGAAGCTAAGCAAAATATTTGTGTGTTTCAGCAGAATAGATCATAACTGTTCCACTCCGTCACCTTTCTTCCATTTTGGCTTGTGGGACGGGCGATTTTGGCATGCATCCTCGTAACACTTAACGCGAGTTGGTGATTGCTCCTGCGTGGGTTATTCCTCCATAGTTGAGCGTTCCATGCGCTAACAAGGTGTGCTGTGCTGTCATTTCAGTCAGGACCAAATATTACCACGCTCGCCATCGTCACCACAAACTGAAGCGTGTCTCATCGCCCTATTTGACATGTTGGCAGGCAGGAGGTCAAAATTAAACTTCTCACTCCATTTGCATCCCTCGTTGCACCAAATCTCACATAATGGTTGGACTATTCAACGCCAGCATTAGGTTTCCTCTGACACTCTTGCAATTTGTTTTAGTACCCCAAGGTTTTCACAAGACGTTAGCCACATTAGCCTACGAGGGCCGCTTGCGACTTTGAGGTTTAAACGATGAGGAAAGGTGTATCTCCACTGACTGACTCAATGCCCAACACAAAAGACCAGCTAGCAGAAATGAGGAGCGTATCATAAGACACTGAGAGCCATTCGGTGCACTTGAGAAGATTGTATTTCTGCAGGTATTTATAATGCTAGGCAGAATATTCTGGCATTACTAGTTGCCACGTTTGTCTATTCCCATCATCCGCATAGTAGGTGGACATTGAATCCAAGTTAAGCTATGGTTCATTGCAACAAAATAGACAGATATAGAAATTGGGACCCCAGTCGCTTCAATGCTTTGACACCAAATGCACACAACGATTCTTCCATTTAAACTAAGTGGAGATTGCCACTAACCAGATTTTTGTTTGCTCACTTAAAGTTAGCACGGATGGTAGTTAATGCTGTTAAATAATAGCAGAGGCTTCTGATGGATGGCGAGGTAATGTTGCTACAGCATTGCACCACTTTCATAGGTGGAGTGCCTCAAGCAACTGATTTGGGCAAGGCTTCTCGTGAAACAATTCAGCTATCCAAAATGAGCCAAGAGGAAGGCACACGTCGAGGTCCTCGATGTCTTGCTAATAGAAGGACTCAATTATGAAAAGAGAGAAGATTCTGCATGCGTGGCTGAATAGCAGACTGTATGAGGACACAGCGAACCCACTGCACTGTTAAGTAATGTATGTTTTAAGCCTTCAATTAACCGGTAGCACAAGTGCCTGATTACTCCGCAAATGCAATTAGTTGATTAACATATAGCCAGACCATCCAAACACTTGTCTGCTAGGTGCAGATGTTACTGTAGTAACCGATGGCAGCACAAACAAAAATGCTTGAATGACAATGTTGACGCCCTCACACCATAGGTGGCAACATTGACGAGTGAATGATCGCATTACGACCTCACTGAAGGGTGCATGAGCGAATGACTTCGAGGTGTTCAAACTGGTTATAACGCCTTTCGTGTACATGAGGCGAAGTCCATTGGTGGGTCACCAGTTAGTGGCAGGCTTTATTGCTGTTACTCACTGACATGGCATTTGGGAGACGATGCACTGGTCGGAAATCAGCCTGTCCGTTCGCGAATCGTTTTATTTAAATGGTGAGACATAATTAGTTGGCTGTATTCTAAAAGAATAAAATGGATTTTTGTGGTAAGGCAGAGGGAGTTGTGGTATTAATTTTAATGGTCAACGATTAACAAGGAGGTTTCCAAATGCCACTTGACTAATATTTGAGAACGCTCCTCGAACCACACCAAATCACAAATGACGATGCCGAACATCGACTTTGCTTCATTCATTGTCCCGTCAAGTCCATTCGAGCAAAACTTGCGTCAAAAATATAATCAGACAAAGCATAAACACCACAAAAGTCGAAGGGGGTTTCAACAAAGTATTCCAACACTTCCTTCAATATCTCGCACAAAGCAGCCGAGACGAAGCATAACTCCAGATCCCTCCGGCCTGTATCCACCCAAGACGGCGGGGCATAAATAAGCGGCGCCTGGTTGGCTGTGACCTCATGTAGCATTGTCATTGTAAGTCCCTTTATCGGTGACTGAGTAGCGATGATGCGACTCTCAACCAGTCTGCGGTCAAAGATGACTACCCGCTTCTCTCTCGATTGGTATCTCGAGTTGAGGCCACCGGGCTTGCGTTCACTGAGCCAAATGCACGTAATCTAGATATACCTAGAAGTGCCTGCTTTGAATAACATAGGAAATAATTAGTACCATAAGATCACAAACTTTGGTGAGAAAACAAACGTGATCTTGTCCACAGTCGCTTTGTATTCATATTTGACCATAAGTGCCGNACCACAAAAGTCGAAGGGGGTTTCAACAAAGTATTCCAACACTTCCTTCAATATCTCGCACAAAGCAGCCGAGACGAAGCATAACTCCAGATCCCTCCGGCCTGTATCCACCCAAGACGGCGGGGCATAAATAAGCGGCGCCTGGTTGGCTGTGACCTCATGTAGCATTGTCATTGTAAGTCCCTTTATCGGTGACTGAGTAGCGATGATGCGACTCTCAACCAGTCTGCGGTCAAAGATGACTACCCGCTTCTCTCTCGATTGGTATCTCGAGTTGAGGCCACCGGGCTTGCGTTCACTGAGCCAAATGCACGTAATCTAGATATACCTAGAAGTGCCTGCTTTGAATAACATAGGAAATAATTAGTACCATAAGATCACAAACTTTGGTGAGAAAACAAACGTGATCTTGTCCACAGTCGCTTTGTATTCATATTTGACCATAAGTGCCATGTAGTAGTTAAGAGAAGCAGTAGCTCAGAACAGCATAAGAAGTGATTGCAGACACTTCTTCCTTTTCCTCCCCATTTCTTTGACTGTCGCTAATATGAGAGAGATAAATGTCCTAGGACATCTTTATTGTATTTGATGAGGGAGTAGATGGTGTCTTAACAGGAGTTGGGACGTTGAACTGCCTGCGTCAGGGGAATAGCACCGGTCGTGTAGAGCCAGTTCAAATTGTCCACCATGCTTCCGCTTACAAGGTGCACTTTGAGAACATAGTTATTGCATAACTCTTGAGCACCGTCTCCAAAGCTACACCTATGGGTTGTCTTTAACTGTGCATATTTGGAAGAGGTCTCCCTCACGCTAGACGTTGGTTCGACTGTGCTTGTCATAATATTCCTTATGCCTGCCATCCGACACCTCTAGGTGTCTGAGTACAATATTAAGCGTCTTTCTTGTGCCTTCTTTCAGACGCAGTACATATAATGTCGCGTGGCCAATTGTAGGTGAGAGAACCTTCTCAACGCAGAGGGCATCTTTGCACTGAAAGTGGTAGAATTTACGGTGAGTTTTAGATGAGGCTACCAGGTCGCATATTTGGACGAGGTCTCCCACGTGCTAGACGTTGGTTCGGCTGTGTTTGTCTTAGTATTTCTTAATTTTTGCCATCAGACATCTCCAAGTTTCCGCGTGCAATATCAAGCGTCTTTCTTACGCCTTTCTTCAAGCGCAGTACGCACCATGGTGCATGGTCAACTTCGTCTTCCTTGTTTGGTAGAAGGGTATCGAAGGGAACTGTCATGTTACGTCCTGTAAGGATCTCGAATGGTACAACACCATTTGATGCGTGAATTGTAGCCCTATATGCTAGAAGAGTGCGTCCTGGACCTAATTTTAGACAAACCACAGCCATGCTTCCAATAGCCATTTGTGCCATTAAAATGGATGCAACTGGCCTTAGTAGAGGGATGCAACTGGCCTTAGTAGAGGGGAAATGTGGCATTAATTTAGGACTGAACTTTTCGCCATTCTTTTAGTCTTGATCCAAAATGCACGGCCTTTAATTTGCTTGTGAAGTGAGTGACTGTCTGACGGCTTGTCCACCCATCCCATTGATGTTTGATTTAAAATGCGTTTCGAGAAACGAAAGTGCTTGATGCTAGTGTGTGTCCTCTACGCAAAAGTTCTACTCTGACATGTGTACAAATACAAGTCCAAACATAACACCTCATAGCTTACTCTTTACATCACTCGCCGCAACCCCTCAACATGAGCTTTTAGGCTAGTGGTATACATTAGCCTTTTGGAGTTGAAGTCCTTAACATGCGTGTGTGTGCAAACTAGTCGTAGAAATGCGCATCCAGAAGCAGAATCAGAGCAGTAGCGCTCTCCAGTATCGCTAAGCTGTAAAGTGGCACCGCATTCCCACTCCATCTAACTTTCTTATTGCTGGCGGGTTTTATCCAGACAACGGTAATCTCATTTCCTTGGCATCATAGGCCGAAAACCACTGTTACAATTGCGGCTAAAAGCGAATGGAAACAATACGAGTGGAAAAGAATGGTGCAAAATAGGTGACAGGAAGAATCATAAGTTAAAAGTGTAGAGAAATCCAATCTGGCAATTAGAAAGCGCAATTGAAGGCGAAGGGGAGGTAAAAGGAAGCCTAGTGGTGGCGATTAGGTGTTTTTCTGCCTGCGGACAAAAAGTTGTTCCATCGCATTGAGGCTCCCTAAGCTTGACACATTTACTTTTAAAAACCATCTTGATGCCGCTTGCATTTTGTGGCATACCTAACTGAGGCTTACCTTCTAAATGACAAATTTCCTCTTCTACGATTTGTGCACTCCCTTTGTGGGATGCCTTTGCCTCAGCATTCTCTAGGATGCCTTTGCCTCAGCATTCTCTGGGATCATCTTTCAAAAGCCGCGCTTCTAATCGGCTACTTCGTTAGTGCAGGAGCCTCACTAACCCTCTGGTTTGTTCTTAATAACGCGTCATTATTGGGTACGTTCTAGACTCTCTGTGCTTTACCATGAGGCGAAGTCCATTGGTGGGTCACCAGCTAGTGGCAGGCTTGATTGCTGTTACTCACTGACATGGCATTTGGGAGACGATGCACTGGTTGGAAATCAGCCCGTCCGTTCGTGAATCGTTTTATTTAAATGGTGAGACATAATTAGTTGGTTGTATTCTAAAAGAATAAAATGGATTTTTGTGGTAAGGCAGAGGGAGTTGTGGTATTAATTTTAATGGTCAACGATTAACAAGGAGGTTTCCAAATGCCACTTGACTAATATTTGAGAACGCTCCTCGAACCACACCAAATCACAAATGACGATGCCGAACATCGACTTTGCTTCATTCATTGTCCCGTCAAGTGCATTCGAGCAAAACTTGCGTCAAAAATATAATCAGACAAAGCATAAACATCACAAAAGTCGAAGGGGGTTTCAACAAAGTATTCCAGCACTTCCTTCAATGCCTCGCATAAAGCAGCCGAGACGAAGCATAACTCTAGATCCCTCCGGCCTGTATCCACCCAAGACGGCGGGGCATAAATAAGCGGCGCCTGGTTGGCTGTGACCTCATGTAGCATTGTCATTGTAAATCCCTTTATCGGTGACTGAGTAGCGATGATGCGACTCTCAACCAGTCTGGGGTCAAAAATGACTACCCGCTTCTCTCTCGATTGGCATCTCGAGTTGAGGCCACCGGGCTTGCGTTCACTGAGCCAAATGCAAGTAATCTAGATATGCCTAGAAGTGCCTGCTTTGAATAACGTAGGAAATAATTAGTACCATAAGATCACAAACTTTGGTGAGAAAACAAACGTGATCATGTCCACAGTCGCTTTGTATTCATATTTGACCATAAGTGCCATGTAGTAGTTAAGAGAAGCAGTAGCTCAGAACAGCATAAGAAGTGATTGCAGACACTTCTTCCTTTTCCTCCCCATTTCTTTGACTGTCGCTAATATGAGAGAGATAAATGTCCTAGGACATCTTTATTGTATTTGATGAGGGAGTAGATAGTGTCTTAACAGGAGTTGGGACGTAGAACTGCCTGCGTCAGGGGAATAGCACCGGTCGTGTAGAGCCAGTTTAAATTGTCCACCATGCTTCCGCTTACAAGGTGCACTTTGAGAACATAGTTATTGCATAACTCTTGAGCACCGTCTCCAAAGCTACACCTATGGGTTGTCTTTAACTGTGCATATTTGGAAGAGGTCTCCCTCACGCTAGACGTTGGTTCGACTGTGCTTGTCATAATATTCCTTATGCCTGCCATCCGACACCTCTAGGTGTCTGAGTACAATATTAAGCGTCTTTCTTGTGCCTTCTTTCAGACGCAGTACATATAATGTCGCGTGGCCAATTGTAGGTGAGAGAACCTTCTCAACGCAGAGGGCATCTTTGCACTGAAAGTGGTAGAATTTACGGTGAGTTTTAGATGAGGCTACCAGGTCGCATATTTGGACGAGGTCTCCCACGTGCTAGACGTTGGTTCGGCTGTGTTTGTCTTAGTATTTCTTAATTTTTGCCATCAGACATCTCCAAGTTTCCGCGTGCAATATCAAGCGTCTTTCTTACACCTTTCTTCAGGCGCAGTGCGCACCATGGTGCATGGTCGACTTCCTCTTCCTTGTTTGGTAGAAGGGTATCGAAGGGAACTGTCATGTTACGTCCTGTAAGGATCTCGAATGGTACAACACCATTTGATGCGTGAATTGTAGCCCTATATGCTAGAAGAGTGCGTCTTGGACCTAATTTTAGACAAACTACAGCCATGCTTACAATAGCCATTTGTGCCAATAAAATGGATGCAACTGGCCTTAGTAGAGGGGAAATGTGGTATTAATTTAGAACTGAACTTTTCGCCTACAAAGCACCTCTATCCTGCAAAAGGCTTCTACTTCGGGCTGGCTCTAGTGCATGATTTCTCAATTTATACAAGCAAAAATGCGAAGCCGTAGCATATTTTAAAGCCGCTAAAATGCCTCGAAGTGTTGAACTCTTCATTTCACCTACCACTAGGACCGATCGACCAAAGTTTAAATGAACTCTCGGACTGTTGTTGCGTCAAAAAGACGGGTTTTGTGCGAAAAATGTATTGAAAACGCCTTGTGAAAACAGCAGAGGTCAAGTGCCCTGTCACGCGACGTTAAGTTGGACAACGCAGTATCGCCTACATTGGTAGAGCACGAAAGACACAGAACCTGCATTCATCATTCTCTTTGGCACACGTGACAAGGCAGTTTAAATTGACCTTGTCGTATATGACATTATTTGTGACAACGAGAAGCAAAATCACCTGGTAGTCTGCACCAATCGGGGATTGGAGCTTCATTAATTTGTACAGCATAAAACGGGAGCTGGTGCAGGCACACTGCTGCCCAATTATTCAACAGTATGTGAGAATGAAGGATTAGTGCTAATTTAATGAAGCAGATGCACATGGCTTGCTGCATCAGTGCTGAGTGTTTGCAGGTCAGGAATTATTTGACAGCATCTTGTGACATCATCCCGTCGTGTGATTTGTCCTCACTGGGATGGAGTGTAACTAAAATTTGCAATGTGCATTGCTGTGCATATTGTTACTAAAAATAAAGAGATTTGTTGAATCTTTTTGGTGGTGTCAGATGCAGAAATGAATTATGGCCAGGGGTGGCTGTGACTGCTTTCTGCATGTCAAAATTTAGCATGTGATGCTTAAGTACCCGACCAACTGCGCGCAGCTCTGACTGACTGCTGGGGAACACCATTACCATAGACCTACGGTCGACGGCCATCATAGCGTTGACTTTCCCAACAACAAATTGCTTCGGGTGGCCTCAGTGGTCACCACCACAAAGCACTGACCTTAAAGTACCCACCACACCATTCTGCGCCTAACCTTTCAGATCCCCATCGCCTTACATTCTGCGGTCACTGATGCTAGTTAACTGATCCAGGCATAATCTGAGGTCCGAGGCCATTTTTAAAAAAACAAATACTATTGTAGCTCAAAGTGGTATGAGTCCACAAATAGAGAATGCATTGACTACGCTATGCCCGCTACGGTTGCACGCTTAGTTTCACAGTCTTAAGGGTTATGTTTCTTGAAGCTCATAACATGTTCCAGCAATAAGACCTTTGCACAAGTGACAGCGTGAATAAGTAGAAGCAATCGTAATAAACCAAATTGGGTACGTTCTAGACTCTCTGTGCTTTACTTGTAATCTGCGCTAGAGGATAACGCAATAGCACAAACAACGTTGATCTATTTTAGTCATCTAACAGTTTATTGGGAAGACTTTGAAAATTATACACAAGCTGTTGTTACTTTGCCTGCCCTAGCAAACAAACGCCTATGGTCTCGGTCACGGTAAAAGGCTCATTATAATTAATAGCCTGTGCATTCTGAAGCAATCAATGTAGGCGCAGAAAGTTGGGCGCTGTGCATCGTTGTGTTGTTGACTGCCTTTAATTATAAGACACAGACTGGAGATTACCCTTTCCCAAAGACGAAATACAGAGAATCGCAATCGTGCCTTCTGCATGATGCAATATATCTGCAGAAAATCCTTCACTCTCGGCATTTTTTCTCTACTTTCGAACAACAGCATCAACAGCCAGACTCCAAGGAAGTTGGTGAGATTGAGTGGCTTTCTGCTGCCTGCACTGATCACTCTCCTCCTTACCAAATCCCTTTCACCCAAAGTGGCATTTAGCGTGTGGTGTGGAGACCGATAATCCCCTTGTGCCCTGGCCTGAGCTGTGTTCTCGGTAGTTCAACCAGGTTTAATTGTTTCAGCAAAGGGGCAAATTTTATGCCACCCTCAGCATTTGCATGCTTAGAATTAATCCAATGGAAAGTGTTAGACCAAAATGACAATGATATGCCTTTTTTTCAATCCCTGAATACCCAACTCGAACCCCAAAAATCGACCCGATTGCCAGACATACGTATCCACGTTTTTCACCGCGCTTTCAACTTCGTAATATTTCTTGGTGTATGACAAATACTGGGGCATACCATAAAAACACTCAACTTCGACTGCTTCCTCTTCTTTATGAGCGCTATTTTGTGGTTCAAAAATTTTTCAATTTACAAGTGGATGACGAGTGATCCAGTGCCCATAAGATTCAATGAACTGCTAAAGTATCACCTTCTAACTACTGTAAAGAAATGCAAATAAGTTGCCTCAAATATTCAGCCTATTTGTCTCTTGCCCTAATTGCAGCTGCATTTTAGCCAAAACCCATGCAATATTACCTACAAAGCACGCAATAGATTTGAGTAATGGGAATCATACGATCAGTTCTGGTTTAATGTTGCAGTTGTTTTGGTTGTGAAAGTGTCTGCACTTATTACCAGGTGTACATCCCCTTACAATAGGTAAAATCGGTTGAAATCTGGACATACTTATCCACCGCCTTCTGTCTCGCCTTTTCGTTGTTTCTACTAGTTTCCAACCAAAGAGCCTACTTGGGGTGCCGCCTTCACAGGTTCAAGATGTTGATGAGGTAATGCTGTGCCAAAGTTACTAGTGACTTGACTTAAAATTACTTGTTTAAACTTGGCAAGTGGGTAACAGTGATTGTACTCTTTGAGCAGTGAGCAAAGCTTGCAGCTGTCAATGCGGAAGTCCTGTTACTCTGCTTCCTTTCCAATCAGCACGCACCTTACTTCTCGCAATTTTGCCTGCAATTTCATTGATAATGCGGACAGAGTTTCTTTTTAGTTATGAGTCAACAGTTGTGTTTTATTTTTTGACATTTGACGCCTCTGCTTCGCTGTGGAAAGACTCATCAAAAGTAGACGCTATCAATGGAAATGCATCTAAATTCGCATTGCGATCAATGGAAATGCATCTAAATTCGCATTGCGCTAAGGGTGCTTGCTGCAAGGAAAATAACTAATCAATTCAGAAAAAAATGTTTGAATGATACATTGTAATGAATTTTGCTTGACAATTTGTGTGTTAAAAAAGGAACTACATTTAAAGATTGCTTTTGACGAATCTGTTAGCTCTTCGGTTTGAAACAACCAATTAGTTGTTTATAGATCTATACCACAAAAGGCTTCTACTTCGGGCTGGCTCTAGTGCATGATTTCTCAATTTATACAAGCAAAAACGCGAAGACGTAGCATATTTTAAAGCCGCTAAAATGCCTCGAAGTGTTGAACTCTTCATTTCACCTACCACTAGGACCGATCGACCAAAGTTTAAATGAACTCTCGGACTGTTGTTGCGTCAAAAAGACGGGTTTTGTGCGAAAAATGTATTGAAAACGCCTTGTGAAAACAGCAGAGGTCAAGTGCCCTGTCACGCGACGTTAAGTTGGACAACGCAGTATCGCCTACATTGGTAGAGCACGAAAGACACAGAACCTGCATTCATCATTCTCTTTGGCACACGTGACAAGGCAGTTTAAATTGACCTTGTCGTATATGACATTATTTGTGACAACGAGAAGCAAAATCACCTGGTAGTCTGCACCAATCGGGGATTGGAGCTTCATTAATTTGTACAGCATAAAACGGGAGCTGGTGCAGGCACACTGCTGCCCAATTATTCAACAGCAGGCACACTGCTGCCCAATTATTCAACAGTATGTGAGAATGAAGGATTAGTGCTAATTTAATGAAGCAGATGCACATGGCTTGCTGCATCAGTGCTGAGTGTTTGCAGGTCAGGAATTATTTGACAGCATCTTGTGGCATTATCCCGTCGTGTGATTTGTCCTCACTGGGATGGAGTGGAACTAAAATTTGCAATGTGCATTGCTGTGCATATTGTTACTAAAAATAAAGAGATTTGTTGAATCTTTTTGGTGGTGTCAGATGCAGAAATGAATTATGGCCAGGGGTGGCTGTGACTGCTTTTTGTATGTCAAAATTTAGCATGTGACGCTTAAGTACCCGACCAACTGCGCGCAGCTCTGACTGACCGCTGGGGAACACCATTACCATAGACCTACGGTCGACGGCCATCATAGCGTTGACTTTCCCAACAACAAATTGCTTCAGGTGACCTCAGTGGTCACCACCACAAAGCACTGACCTTAAAGTACCCACCACACCATTCTGCGCCTAACCTTTCAGATCCCCATCGCCTTACATTCTGCGGTCACTGATGCTAGTTAACTGATCCAGGCATAATCTGAGGTCCGAGGCCATTTTTAAAAAAACAAATACTATTGTAGCTCAAAGTGGTATGAGTCCACAAATAGAGAATGCATTGACTACACTATGCCCGCTACGGTTGCTCGCTTAGTTTCACAGTCTTAAGGGTTATGTTTCTTGAAGCTCATAACATGTTCCAGCAATAAAACCTTTGCACAGGTGACAGTGTGAATAAATAGAAGCAATCGTAATAAACCAAGTGCGCCTTGTGTGCTGCGAAACTTAAGAAATGAGAAGTACTTACGTAGTGCTGCAAAGAAGGCATATTAAGAGGTGAAATTCGTGTTCCAAAGTGAAGCTAAGAACACACGTTCCCGAAACGAACCGGCATTAACCATCGTCAACGCTACTACAGATATTTATGAATTCTTCACTTTATATCTATTGCATTACTCCAGTAAATTTAAACTCGAGAATGACAATTCTTTTGACTAAGCAATGCTTTTAATCTGCATACTGTTGCCCACACTTACCGAATGGCTCCACAGCCAGTCTAATAAATGTGTTAGAATTTTTCCATTTTTTGTGAGGATATGTTTCGCAACATTATTAAAGACTCAGTGCACTGGGTTGTAGGAGTTTAAATCTTGTCAACCTTCAAGCGACTAAAGGTAAATATATGGTTAAAAAGCTAAATTCGGAAGGGTACTACGTTGCATTTTGGCATGGCTTTAAAGTCGCCAGTACGTAATGTAGCCAAATAAGCGGAAACGTTGCGCTTATAGTTTTACTTATTAGACTGGTCATCACACTGCCTGCGCAGCAAGTGTCATGAAGGCCAATTTGTGCCTTGTTGGTGTTGAGACAAATCGCATTTGTGCCTTGTTGGTGTTGAGACAAATCGCCAGCAGCCAGGAAAGCATTTGATGCTAATGGGTTACTTCCTTTCAACATAATTCCCACCGAGACATATATAAGCCGGGCTTGGTGCTTTGGTGCCGTTCGATGCTAGTCTGTCATTGGTGCCGTTCGATGCTAGTCTGTGCTCGGTAACCTGTATGTTGGTAAGGTTAATCACCGTTCACAAAATGTTTGCTTGATGCCTCACAAACTTGGGTACTTAAATGGAAAATATTATGCCAAGCCAAATAAAACTTTACCTGAATGAGTCGAAAATCTTGAGAGCGCTGCTTGAGATAAGCAAGCACGAACGTAGAGCCCAACGTGCAAACAAATAGGGACAAGGCAACTGGTATACAGGTGAGCACAACTCAGCACACAATTTAGTTTCAAATACAACAGAGAGAGCTAAGGAAACGGAGTGCAGAAGTTGGCCATGTTCGTATTCGTGGAATTGGGCATCGTGAGGAGGTGGTCTGAGCACAAGCCGCAATGTTGGTCGCCGTGTGCGCAGCCGTGGGGATGGTTGCAGCAAAGGTGGTGAATAGCGAACACGACCGAGGTTGTTCTTACACTGACGCATCTTACACTGACGCTTATGAAGAAGCCTCCGCATGCCACGGAGATGGAGGAACTAGTCGCTGGTGCACAAGCCCACCTTTACTCCCCTCTTGCTTTGAACGACTAACGATTGCTAGTAGTCTTGATTATTGCTTGCAGTCGCTCAAAATGTTTGGACGCCTGTACTTCAGCCCGCCCTAGTCTTCCTTTTGGAGTCTTCCATTTAGTCTTGATTATTGCTTGCAGTCGCTCAAAATGTTTGGACGCCTGTACTTCAGCCCGCCCTAGTCTTCCTTTTGGAGTCTTCCATTTGGGTATATGGGATGCATCAAAGTCTTCCATTTGGGTATATGGGATGCATCAGCGAATTGGAAGTTTTCAGATAGCTTTCAACTAATGGCCCTATCACATCAGTAGGCAAAAATACTGCCACACCCATTATTTACATTCTTGTTATTTAAAAGCCGTAAGCACGCCTTCGGATTAACATTACTTTTTCGAATATGTGCCGTGCATTTAGCCAAGAGTGGGCTTGAAGTTTAGGTGCGGTTAGCTGAAAACATTCCTTCCTCGTCAGTTTAGTGATTTGCGTGGAAGGATGGCACGCATTTCTTGAGGACGTGAGAAACGTTGTGGAACTTAAGCGTGATTAAAATAGTAGCATAACTCAATGTGGTGTCAATTTTGATAGATAAATCTAAACTCATAAGGACAGCACACAAGGCCCTTTGCTACGATTTGTGCGCCATTATAAGTTAGTCTATCCTTACAATACACCTGTACAATATCCAAATATCTTTTGCATCTGACGATATAGCAACATGCGTGTTAGCGTTTTCCATCACAGAATTTCTATAGATTGAAAGGTAGTGATTTGTTTAGGTACTTGTCCCAACAAGTAAGAATCTTTCGCTATCGGACGCGTGTTGAAATCAAATGTTGAGCAGAGTGCCTTCCAACGATCATGAGAGGTGGGGGATAAAACAATTGCAAGGACGTGCTTTAGTCCAAAACACACCTACCATCACAGCGAGTAGAGCCTGCTTCTCAATGGAAGCAAAGGACCAAAGAGCACATCGGCTTGGTGCTTGCGCAAGCAGTGACATATTCTCAACCTTTACGGTATATCTAGATCAATACCTAGGATATTAATTTTCTCTTCGTTTTTACAGTGGGTGTACTATTCCAGTCATGCATTTGGCAAAGAACTTGAATAGGCTATCAAGGTTCAGGAGGCTAAACAGGAACACTTGCTTTAAATGGATTTCTCTAGCCACCATCTCAGCTGACCGGAGTGAACACGTCAAAAATTCTACCTTTCGCTATTCGAGCTTACACCTCCTCGTGTTTTCTCTCGGACCTCCTTCTCGTAGGTACTCATACTATATTATAGGAGTTGTATTGCCACTCCGCCGTCTACTCCACCTGCGTAGTGTGCGCAAAATTTCAGGTTAATTACATTTACTGAAGAACTCAAACGTTGTTGCTTAGGACGCACTTAAATCAATGGGGAATATAAAATTTTCCGTTATACGACTGAGTGGGGAAATAGAGTGCGTCGTGGTTACTTCATGTCAGCAAGTGATTCTAGTCCCCTCCGAAGTAATAGCGGAAATCCCATTTAACTGTGATGACGCGTCCTAATTGCGGAATGCTATTGATGCAAATGAGCTGTCAAAATCAAGTTTTATGTTTTACCGCAGAGGTGCACAAGCACAAGCTGTTTGAGCGCATCACTACGATAGGCAACCCTGCTCTGAAAACCGGCAAAGCCTTTGCATTTGTTGACCAAAGATTTAGTTAATTTTATTCTATCACTGCCTATAATGAGTTAGCCCTTTATATATGATTAGCAAAATAGAAAAGCTACTTTTGTTTCTGGCAGGCACGTACATGCGCGTGGATGGGAGGACAAATCCTGGTTTCATATGAGTGTTTGCAGGGCCGGACGAAGATTTTACTAGATTTTGCACCATTTCAACATGTTCTCACACACAACTGGAAACCATTCCACAATATTGTCCTCTTGCGAATTTTGCCTCTACTATGCTTTTGTGAAATTGTACTGACTTTTGTAAAATTTAGGCCATAATTTTCGGTTGACGAGCGTAGGCCAAAGCGAGAACGTGTGCTTGAGGCAACACGGAAACCAATGACAAAATTTATCGAATCCGGTAAAACTACCAGTTTTGTAGCTAATGTCAATCAATGGGTAACATATAGAGTTGAGAAATTTTTAGCCATATTGTTTTGGCAAGAACTGCATACATGCTACCATAGAACCATGAAGTAGAAGTCTTACTGTAGTGCGAATCACTTAAGCAATCCACACCATTCGGAGGATAACCGAGTCTTCACCTCAACTCAAAGGGCATTAGCAGCTTGTTACCATAGTATGGCATGGCGACTTCATAAATGACCCAAACTATTAAACCAGGCGTTATATTTGCACAAGAGCATGCAATTAGAAAAATTCTGATGCTCACTTTCCTAAAATTACCGGCTCGCCTAGCGTTCTAATTATATTGCTAATATCTGTTAGCCTATTCTTATAACATTATTCCCATTTGCGCATAATTAGATGTGCAAGTCAGTTTTTGCAAGATGCATAGAACTCTCATAACATGTATGAGAAGAGGTCCATTGATTAAATGCGAAATGGCCAACATGACGTAAAACATATCATTCATTGCTATGATTTTGGTGATTTTTCCGTAGTCATCAGTGAGTAGGTCTACATCTTGTCAAATACGTATGCAACTCCCGGTGACGTTGATGAGCACAAATTGTGACAAGGAAACGCGCATGATAAGGATGTGCTTCCTGGCGTTAAAGTGCTCCCCACGGTGTAATTGGCAAACCTCAGTTCGCTGCATAAAAGTGGTGCACTTGGATTTAATTGTCTGCAGATAATGTGGTCTTCCATCAGGAATTCAATTACCACTCTTCCTCTATCATTACGATCCTAAAGTAAGGGGCTGGTCCCGATGGTAATCTTCAGCAAATGCAGGCAGCCTTGCCAAGTGCTTATTATGGGCAGGTTACCATATTCTATGCAAAATCGGAACACAAAAGTGCCATGAAGTGTACCCAATAGCTGATGAGCATTAATATTAGCTCCCACAGACACAATTTAACCACACACATCTTTAAGGTTGTAATAGTGTTTTCGCTGTCGAAATCGAGTTGTTTGTCGTCTGAGCAAAGCGTCAATGCGCATTAGCGAAAAGTAAGTATTACTGAAAAAACCCACAAAAAGCACTCGAACATGGGATTGATCAAAATTAATCGAAGCGCCTCAATTTTTGTCATCAACATTTCACAAAAGCACTCACACATTTTTGAACTTAGTCGAGTGATTTTAAACCCCTTCAACTTTGCGTCACTCCACTTAACACAGTATTTATGCTCCGAGGAGTGCTTACTTGATAGCACTGTCACAGATTCTTACGAAACTCTTATTTAGAACTCCTAAATTTGGTCGTACGGATGAAGCAAGTACCACCGAAAAAGAATCCACAATGCACGATTTCCACCTCGAAACTCGTGCTAAAATTGCTTATTTGCTCACGTCAGAAATGCATACTATTTACACACATTCTGCTTATTTTCTTACATGCAATACACACCATCTTTACCACCAATTTTCGAGCAGATGACGGATAACACCCACGGTTTAAAGGAGACTGAGTGCGAAATCAGCAAAGCTCTGCTTTCTCGTATTCCAGACAAGTCAAGAGATGAAGGCAAATCAATGCAATATAAAAGTGATATTTTAAGCCGCTTTAGCACCTATTTTGGAATGGCGCACCACAATAGAAAGGTTTCAAATGCGAGCGTGGTCTGATTTAATTGGCTTACGCAAAAGAAATATGGTCGGTTGTGCCTGCCTTGGAGTTCAGTCGATGGACAGAAGAGTCAGCCTGAGTAAGTCAAAGGTATGCATACTGCGAAGGTTAATCAAGAGAATTTTGTTTCTCGCGGGTTCTACTTTCTCGTCTATGAGGCGGCCTACACACACGAGGATGTGATTTGATTACGTTAAGTATGACTTGCGCATTGAAGCGGTTCCAAAATAATGCAGCTCTGGTCTTTGGTTCATTATTCGAGGACAACGCACCCGGATGCGACTTGATAAAGAGGAAAAGCAATCACCGCATATAGCAACGCTTTTGCAAAGTTTTCTAATTTATAGGGCTCCATCTTTTGTGCCACACAAGGAATGCTGATTCAGGTCACACTTTCATTACGGACTTCTGCCACTCATGCAAGACTTCTCTAGTGTTGGGACATCTTGAAACAATTGACTCTGCTAAAACACCCTTTTACATGGCATCCGAGGTGAAGCATTATGTAAAAACCTCGACAAGGGCGGATATCTGGAGTCTGGACATCCTTGTGGCCTGCATTATGCGTGATAGCGTCACTGCTCACAATCGGCTGCATGCACGCCGACTGGAAATAAGTCACTTGCCAAACAAGTCCACGCCTCTACGCNCCTGAGTAAGTCAAAGGTATGCATACTGCGAGGGTTAATCAAGAGAAGTTTGTTTCTCGCGGGTCCTACTTCCTCGTCTATGAGGCGGCCTACACACACGAGGATGTGATTTGATTACGTTAAGTATGACTTGCGCATTGAAGCGGTTCCAAAATAATGCAGCTCTGGTCTTTGGTTCATTATTCGAGGACAACGCACCCGGATGCGACTTGATAAAGAGGAAAAGCAATCACCGCATATAGCAACGCTTTTGCAAAGTTTTCTAATTTATAGGGCTCCATCTTTTGTGCCACACAAGGAATGCTGATTCAGGTCACACTTTCATTACGGACTTCTGCCACTCATGCAAGACTTCTCTAGTGTTGGGACATCTTGAAACAATTGACTCTGCTAAAACACCCTTTTACATGGCATCCGAGGTGAAGCATTATGTAAAAACCTCGACAAGGGCGGATATCTGGAGTCTGGACATCCTTGTGGCCTGCATTATGCGTGATAGCGTCACTGCTCACAATCGGCTGTATGCACGCCGACTGGAAATAAGTCACTTGCCAAACAAGTCCACGCCTCTACGCCCACAAGACTAAATTGCATCATGACCCAAATCGCGGTGAGATGCATGGACTTTGCGAGTGACTTGTAGGTGCTGCAGACCAGAAATAACCTTGAAGCTGTCGATTTAAGTTTCCTCTTTACCAAGAAAGTTAACATTTAAGACGAGATCACGCAGATAACAGCCTAAATGCCAAAGCCTTTTGTGGAATTGAAAGCCTTGCAGTAAGGTGCAAGGAAACGTGATTGCGCTTCTGCTCGATTGGGTCCAATCAAGGAGCACAGTGTACAGCAGAGTCGTTTGGCAAGCAACAGCGTAGATATCGATACGCTAATGGGTGTTGCAATGCAATAAGATTGATAGAACTATTGGATGTGGATGCACGATGCGTAGGATAATCTGACCACGTATGTCAGGATTTTACTGCGGCGATTGCTACCGTCACATGCGCGGCGTTGGATGGACGATGATCATACCAAGCATGTGCTNTCGCAACGTGCCGCCCACCCAACACCCACCGGTCACCTTCCCACCCCTCAAGCTCACTTACTTCTCACCCAAGCGATGTGCTTACGCACCTACCCTCCTCTCCATCCACAGGAACGTTGCCATGCCACCGCCACCGCCTCCCTCCTACTGCACTTGCCCGCGCCCGTCCGTCCTGCCAGTGGAGCCTCCACGTGACTGCAACTGTCATTGCAGACTGAAGATGCGTAGCATAGGCCTTGGCAGCTGGCTGGACAAGTGATAGTTAGATGTGTGCAAGCACATTCGCCCTCGCCCCTCTAGCCATGGCGTCTATCTTGTCCAGTGCACTGTGCATGGCGTGCTTGTGCTCATATGCTTCTCCACGTGTGTCACACGGTCATTGAATACGCAGTCAGTTTCGGTCTCTACCACTGCACCATCGCCTTTCAGCTATGCCGACCGGTAGCCCCGAACCCTACTCTACTCTACTCTGCTCTACTCTACTCTACTCTACCCTACTCTACTCTACTCTACGTCTATCATGCATTCCATCCGAACGTCGTGTCTTCTTTCCTCTCCTCCTTACTTCACACACATCTACACGCATGCTTAAGCACAACAGCAATGCTTGCTGTTCCATTGTATCACATTCCTGCTCTTTACCCACACCGCTTCACCTGCCCCTTCCATTCGACTCCGCATGCCAGGCGAATACACACTACACGGTGGCATTTGCTTTGTGTCACACCTGCGCCTCATCATTTCTGTCTGTCTGTCTGTCTGTCTGTCTGTCTGTCTGTCTGTCTGTCTGTCTGTCT
>LWMK02000453.1:21462-54318 GCA_001693075.2 Taenia saginata
ACCTCCATGCTTAGCTGATAATGCTCCACTATGAGTATGCATTCCTGTCAAATTAAAAGCCAACAATGCAGTGCATCCCAACTGAAGCCAGTAATCACAGAAATTCTCCAAGTTATGTACGAACAAAGCCTACCCAGCTCAACTCNCTAGCTGATAATGCTCCACTATTAGTATGCATTCCTGTCAAATTAAAAGCCAACAATGCAGTGCATCCCAACTGAAGCCAGTAATCACAGAAATTCTCCAAGTTATGTACGAACAAAGCCTACCCAGCTCAACTCCGAACCAGCTCGACGCCACCAAGGCACCAACTAACACGAACGTGAAAATGCAAGTCAGCCGTGTTAGACCTCTTCGGCATAACAAGTAAACGCGATTTGGCTTTGTCTTTATAAAGTAGAACTTAAGTTCTCAAAACAGCTTACTTTAGCTTCTATATTAACTAAAGCAGAGTTAGTGTTTAAACCCAACAATTCCACTAGAGATGCATAGGTATTCCTATAAATTTTTAACGAAATACAAAATTACAATAGAACAACCAAGAACATGTATCCAATAAGTCAAAGTGTAATGAATATACTTTTAGACGCATGGTCTGCTGCGTATTTGGGTATGACTCAATGATATTTTCGCATGGAGGAGGCTTGCTTGTTTATTAGGCGCCTACCCGATGGAGTCGCCAGCTTGACTATTAACATTACCCTCAGCAAAATAAAGAACGCGAAAATGTGAAAAATATAAACATGGACAATCAAGTTTTACGGGCCTACTACACCGGCTAACAGAGTCATCTATTCGTGCATCAGAGTTGTGTTTTGAGATCTTGCAATAAATGCGCTTCAATCAGATTTCGGAACCACTCATCCTGTATCCATCTCATCATCCATCATCAATAAATTCGCCTATCTGCCTACGAACTGTGCGTTCAAAATCAATTACCGAGTTCGTTAAAGTATTGTGCCATCAATGTCAGTCATTTTCTTGTGGCGATTGTCCACGCAAATTGAAGATATGTTAGCGAGTAAAGTGCTTTCGAAAAAGTGCTAGATGCTGTAACATTGGGCACTCCTGTAGTGACAGAAAGGTGTGTTGTTTGCATATTTTCCTTAGCAATGACCGTTAGCTGTTTACATAAATAAGATGAGGACGGCTGAAGTTGCTGCCTTATGGTAAAAAGTAAGCCAATTGACTTCGTACACCAATTGCATCCTCACTTTTCTCCTTGAACAAGTATCAGGTGCGTTTCTCACGGATTCATTTTCTCCATCCGCAGCATTCAGAGTCACGATTACTTGCAAAAGAGTGTATCCCTGAGGCCCCAGACGAACCGATAACGCGACTAATGGTACCATACGTGTACTTGTACTGCAAACGGAAAGACAGTGTCGAAAAGCGGTGCAGCGTAATCCGCCTAATTTGTCTCTTTTGAGCAATTCTTCCCACACCTCTTTATGTCTGATTGCTCATCACATACTAGTGGTTAAGGAGCAATTCGACATATGTGCGCTTTTATATCGCTCCAAACACACTTAAAGGATCAAACAAGTAGCTTCGTCATTTTGGAGGGGCGCAAACAGGTAAAATTTAGGATGAAGCCATTAAGATTGATAGAACTATTGGATGTGGATGCACGATGCGTAGGATAATCTGACCACGTATGTCAGGATTTTACTGCGGCGATTGCTACCGACGTCACATGCGCGGCGTTGGGTGGACGATGATCATACCAAGCATGTGCTGGACACAATTTGCCCTTTGATATGAGTTGGGTGCTGGACTTAGAACACAGGCTACTCGTGGATGGAGCACTAGCTTATTGACGGCATTCTCACCCAGGCGCAAAGCATGCAATCGCTCATAAAGGAAACTAGTGCGTCAGCAGTGATACTGCTCACATTATGGAAGAGTCCGAGGCAACATTCTCGAAAAGATGCCATTCTCTGGCAACTAAAGACCACGAAGTTAGGTAAAGGAAACTGAAGCAGCGCAGATATAGCACCATGCTCTTCATTATGAGTTTTGAAGCAGGTTTAATCGGAATTTGATTCGGTAGCCTGCCATGCTTCGTAAATATTTCCTGGTTTTTCTGACTAAGATAGCAACAATTTAAGCCTGGTCGCTGTATAGGAAGTCTATTTTAGCAGGGAATAATAAAAGTTTGTGTTTAGGTGACATATGGTTTGGTCATCATGCCAATTTATTCTGCTATCTGCCTGACATGTGCTTACTTTTTTACTTTGAAACCTTCAAGTCTATGACTGAGTTTCGCGATTCTTTGTTATTTCTTGCCACCCACCTTGCATTTTGCTTTTGTATATTGCGGTTCAAAGAATTTCATAGTCCGCATTTGCTCACGCTTACTCTTTTGGTGAGTTGAGTTGTCATAGGCTTTCCTTACTTTATCTCCCAAAAGACGCAAACTTGTTTAGCATTACTTAACAACCTTGCCGTAGCATACTACAACCATTGTCATTTCAAGCAGGATAGTGTTAAGAGGTGCATTATTAAGGCAGCAGGCAGCAAATTAAAAAGGGTCGCTTACGAATGTTTGAATCGCTCATAAGACAGAGCCATGGCTGCCCACGTTCCACTCCTGTAATGCTAGAACTGTTTGAATTGCACCCCGTCTAGTCAGCGTTACTTCGGTCACTTGTGCCAATTCGCCTCAGTCCTTCAAGCCTCACCCCATATTCATCTTGGGATCAGTCGAAAGCACCCAAAGTGTTGTTAAGAAAAGTATACTGATGACAGGTGAGCTACAGTAATTAAAATCGCTGCCTCTAGCCACTGACAGGATGTTACCTAATCTTACAGACTTAAGGAAATGGGGTCTTTTTAAAAGCAGTTTCTGCTGCTGCAATTCAAAGCTTGAAGTAGCCATCAGGGTATTCGAGACCGATGGCTAATGCAACAATGCCGTATTAACTGCGTAAAGTTGTAGGTTCTTTAGTTGGCAAACTTAATGATTCAGCTTCAGAATAACCCCGTCAATTTTGACTAAATTGCAAAATGGTCTCATAGCGATTTGACTTGCAGCAAATCAACATGCATAACGTGCCGTCAAGTCACATGGCTCCGTTTGCCGTTGTCCGAGTTCACCTATTCTGCCGGGACTGCATTTTATTTTAATCAGGTGGATGTGCGATTGATGGAAGATCACCTTAGTTGTCTACAAGTGGTGCGCGGTTGCCAAATCTAATCTTACATTGACTGTTGAGGTTTTCGCCTGTTGCGTGTTCGATCGTGGATTTTGTTATGAAAGTGCTAGCATATGTGACATGAACAACCGAGAATAATCACGGGCGTGTCAATTAATGGTTTGAGTTGTGGCAATTTCTGCTGCATTTGCTAAAGTGCGATGAGAGGTTGATTTTATCAGGGAAATCAAAATGCTGAGCAGAGATGACCTATTAGCATCACCTCCGCTTTGGATAAACAAGTCCATATTGCATGCTTTGTGGGTGCCATTAATTGCTGAGAGTAGCTTTACTGACACATTGAAGTGGATAGATTCATTTGTAAGTGTGCTATGCATTGAGTGCGGAGGAGCATTTTACGATGAAATGTTGAATCGTAATTACATAGGCGGATCAAATAAAACGCATTTAAATAAAGGTAGGTGAATTACGCACCCAAAGGCATACCTTAGGCATGCCAAGCGTCGTCATGCATAGGCCATATTTTCACCCCAAAATGTGATGCATATCAAAAACTGTGCTTATGAATTTCAATTAAAACAAAAAAATGATGCATGCGGCAGCATCGTCACCTTTNAAAATACAAAAAAATGATGCATGCGGCAGCATCTTCACCTTTTCATCAGTCATCGGCCTTAAAAATTTGATGGTAAAGACGAATGTCATCAAAAAAATTTGATGGTAAAGACGAATGTCATCAGTGGTCACGAATGCGTGACGTGTAGTGTAGAAAAGTTCCTGTCACAAGAAGAGTAATTTTAACCCCCACATGGGGTGTTTTAACGGATTCATTAAACCGCTGAACTAAGGCTTGCACTTCCCAATAAGTTAACGAGTCAACAATGTGATGGAATAAACAGAAAAATTCACTTGTCTCCTATCACTCGTGGCCATGCCAATCAACCTGCAAGCATCACATTTGTGAGGTGATACGCTGGTTCTCTAGAGCATGATGCAGCCTCATTAAAAGATTTCATGCCTATGCATTCCGATGGTGCCAATCGACCGATGGGTTGGAAGGTGTCTGAGAAAAGGAATAAAGGCATAACTTGCCCCATCGGTGGCAGCAATGGCGCCGAGGACCACTTTGCAGTTGCTTCAAAAAGAGGGCATCAAATAATAATTTTGCAATAAAAGGTGCCCGGTCAAGCAATAGTTTCTCTTCCCAAAGGGATTGCAATAACTTTTGCGTGAAATTCGTTTTCTCCCTGGACATAACTTTCAGGAAAGTTAGGGTCAACTGGACATAACTTTCAGGAAAGTTAGGGTCATCAGGTTACAGCATTTTCCTGGTTGGTATGGTGCTCACATTTACGATTAGCAAATGGTGTTCACTACAGAAAAAATGGGAGGCCATACTGTTCCGCATGCATTTTCACCCGTCGTGGTCCTCTGGTGCATTTTTCTTTACAGGATTAGTGTAATCCATTATTGATGCTAGTTTTAGGGTGTAAATTGACCAAAATAGATGCAGCAAGAGGCCTGATTAAAGTGGCAAGCAAATTATTAAAGCATTTGAAATTGGGTCTGCTCCATACCTCAAAGGATATTTTAGCCAAACTAGCGTCCTCTTAATGTGCTCTATGGCACATTATTCAGCTTATGTGATCCCTTAACTTCAGCGCTTTTATCTACATGATCGTTTGAATTAAATGTTCCCAGCTTAACAGATGAGCACAATTTTTAAAATTTAACTGTAGTCGCATAAGATCCAAGAAACCGGAGAGAATGTGCAAAGCTGTAAATAGCAAAATGATTGACGACATCTGTGGTGCGAAACACCCATAAATTCCCCCACTGCAGAACAGACAATGATAAATGCATGTCATTTGGCTGCGCTACTCAACAACTGCCAGTAAAAATCGGGCAACATATGGCTGTAATAGTTTCAGAATAAAGAATGAATCGTCAAAAAATTGGTCCAACATTTGTTGCGCTTAAGGATAGTTCAGCTTATTTTTGCCAACTGCTGTAAGGAACTAAAAAAGCAAATAAGGCATGACCTAGTCGAAAGAGGCATTAGAAACGAAATCCGTTGCAAAAACTGTTGATGAGAGAACTGTTTTCACAATTTGCTTGCATGCTAAGCATGCTTGTGCCAGTAGGCAACAGGTTGGCTCCATCAGTTCGAAATGGAAGTGGAGCAGTGTTGCACTAAAAAACCCACTTTAATCCAGCCAGTCGTAGCTGCTGCTTATTTCAGAGCCCAGACTTCAATACCATCGACGACTTGGTAATCGACTATGTGGTAAAAGAAAGGCATAGTGCATTGTTGCATCGCTGTCGCCTGCCTTTATTGTTGCATCGCTGTCGCCTGCCTTTTTCAGTACACGAGATTGCGCCCGGTTGCATTCTGCAGACGCAATAACCTTTCACACATTCTCGTCTTCTGGATTACTAGGTGGTCTTATGGACAATCGCTTATCCTCGTGAATCACCATTTAATGCCCAGTTCGATGTTAAGCCATTTTTTATATGAAAGATTGGACACACACTTACAACGAAGTGGTTTGCAAACGTCATACCCTCACCTCATGAAAATACCAAATTGCTAAAGCGCGCCTCTCAATCTGACAGGGATTGGCAACCACAAACTCAAAATATTGCACCTTTCATGAATGGGGGAGCTGTAAGAGGATCGTTGTCTTTGAAGTAGTGCAAATGTTTGCATAGCTTATAAACGCGAATCCTTGCAGCAAAGCATCTTTGTTTCTATTCAAGGCAGCCGCCACTTTTGACATTATACTGTCCTATTTCACAAATACAAAGCTAGACTTCAGCCAGAGGTGGGTGTCATTACTCATGGTCCGTCCTAGTGCAAGTGAATTGTAAGCTAACCCAATCAAATTTCAGCTGAATTAGGAGGATCAACATGTAAGACAAACGGCTCGTAATACAACGTCAACATGTTATGGAAAAAAAAGGCGGCGTCAGTGTCGTCCCAAACTAGCAGGCGAAGGTGTTTGTGTTTGTGTTTGTGTGTGTCATTGCCTGCTTCCTATTTCATGTCTTTTAGAGAGTCGCATTGAATGGAGTGGCACGGACACAGGTAAGAGTGTGTGTGGGCAACTAAGAGCACACGGGTGCAAAGGCACACTTATCTCATCCTCTCCTTCCAAATTGTCCACCTAGACGACCAGATCGACAGCTGCATACTGGACGAGGTAAGCTCTCCTTTGGTGGTTCGTTGGATGGCCAGTTGGTTCCGGCTCTACGCACCGCCGATTCTTCATGTCTACTCTTGTGGTTCCTCCACTTGAGCGCTTTGTTTTAGGTTGGAATGGACACATGGAATCGTGAAGAAGAGAGGATCGAGGCGCCTAGCTTGCAATTGCCGGCGCAGGACGCACTAGGTGGACGAGAAATAAAGGCACGCAAAACGCGTAGGAGGGTGCGTCACGTTGGCGTGAACACGTCGCACAGGCGGCGACCATTATTCTCCATGCTCAACAGCATTGTCAGATGCCTATGCATAATGGGGAGCAATGAGTCCACCGAAGGCGACGATGCAGAGCAAGTGGCGATGCAAAGAGAGGCCACAATGCAGAGCCTAAATAATTGCTAGAGAAAAAGAAGAAAGTGAAAGGTGCAGTTGGAAAGAAGAAGGTTTCAAAAAGATAATCAGGCCGATGCCAATCCATCTGCGATGAGCAAGAAGGGCGAGAGATGCTATTTAAACAAACCAAAGCAAAACGAAATTGAATGAGGTGTACCGCATCGTATGCGATGTGTCTTCAAACTTTGGACTGACATTTCTGTGGATTTTATATGAATGCAATAACCTCAAGTTAACAATATAGGACCGGGTGGCAACCAAATGCATCAGCGATATGTCTGAACATCAAGAGTTTCGATTTAAAATAAAGCCATGATAACCAGGAGAAACCTGATAGCAATGCAAATACTATGGCCTCTGGAAAGGGAACAAACGAAAGTTATGCATGTGTATCAAGGCGGCATCCAATTTCATTTGCTGCTGGCATGAAGGTCTGGATTCCGATGTGAAACTAACCCAAGGCTAAATTAATTGGGAAGAAGAGGATGTAGTGGCACCGGCCCTGTCTTCCGCCTTCAATCTCTAGCCTGCCCTTCTCGTCCGGTGACCTCCAATGGAACAGACCCAAAGTATGCACGAGTAAGCAGGAGCATGCAATGCATCTGCGCGAGTCAAGAAGTTTGTAAGTCACGATTGTGAGTAGGGCCAAATGGAATGGGATGAAGACGAGCTTATCGCATCGGCTGTGCCTTCAGGGTGCCGATTTGAATGGGTGATGATTTCGTTTGGATGCATTCACGCGGCGCGTTACAAGCGTGTTATCAACGCCCTCTCAGCCATTCATGCAGCCTCCACCTCTCGAACCAACAACAAGTTGCGGTTGCTAGCATGACTTTCGACTATGTCACCATGGATTTGATCACAATGTGAGTGCTCCTTACCCTGAGACCACTCTTGCTTGTTGATGTCTTGATTTGTTGGCATATGGCAGCACTGTTTCCTGTCATATTCATGAGAGACCTCTCCACCCATTGTCGCCCAGAATGACTCCCGCGTTTGCGCGCTAAAATCTTGTCGCAATTCTTTGCCACTGAGTGCATCAGTCGATGTTGATCTCAACGATTCTCATCCAATCCTTAAATCTCATGCCGCCAATGAAGCGAAAATTGCGCCGGCGCTGCCACCGGTGCCTCATTTTCTCGTCCACCTGGTGCGTTCAGCCCCGGCAATGGCGAGCTAGACGCCTCGATGCGCTCCTCTTCCCAGTTCCACGTGTCCATTTCAACCTAAAATAAAGCACTCAAGTAGAGGAACCACAAGGGTAGATGAAGTGTCGACGATGTGTAGAGCCGAAACCATCTAGCCATCCAACGGACCACCAAAGGAGAGCTTACCTCGTCCAGTACGCAACTCTCGATCTGGTCACCTAGATGGATAAGTTTGAAGGAGAGAGAGCAAGAGATGAGTGTGCCTTTGCACTCATATACACTTAGGTGCCCAGGCACACTCTTATCTGCGTCCGTGCTACCCCATTCAATGCGATCCTCTAGAAAACACGAAATAGGAAACAGGTAATGACACACATAAAGACAAACTTCGGACAGACAGATAGACAGGCAGACAGAGGCCGACACATGCAGTGAGGAGAGTGCGGGTGGACTTAAGAGGGGAGGGCACATTCTTACCCGTTATTGCAGGACGCCAGGCTGAGCCAATCTCTACAAGGCGATGGAAAGGCGTACACAGTGAGATGCGCAGGTAGGCGTTAGGCCAGTCTGCAAGTTACGAGGTAGGGAGTAGGAGCAAGGCGCTCACCTTCGCTCTTCAGCGAGTAAGTGAAGGAGTAGGAGATGAAACTAACGCGAGTCGGAGCGGGACAAACTAAAGTCATAGTAAAAGGATAGAGATGGAAGGTGTTTGGCAATGCAAGCTAAGCTAAGCTAAGCTATGCTAAGCAAAGCTATGCTGTGCTAAAAGAAGCGTTGGTTCTCAGCAAAGTGTGACTCAGTCACATTCAGGCTAGCCCGCCTCTGCCAGTCTGCTCTGGGTTATAAAATCTCCGCATCACATAATCTGGTCATCAACATCATCAACATCGAAGAGGAGACTGGTGGAGAGGTGAAGGGTACTTACCAAGAGGGTGCTGGCAGTGGATCAGGTAGGAGGAGGAGGAGGAGGAGGAGGCAGGAGCAACTAAGACCTGGCTTCGAAGGACGACGATACCGTCATAAAAGTGACCATCTTGACTAACGCTGGCGTGCGTTGGACTCTCGGCTCCCCTATCTTGATACTTGGAAAGCGCTCTTAAATAGAATTGGATATAAATTGCTACATTTCAATCTCGCAATCATTGCCACGCTCTGCCCTTCTGGTTAAATGTTCCTCAACATACCGTGACTCGGAATTGCCGGTACCATGCCTTACAAAACACCATTTCTTCGTGCACAATTTTACCACGAAATTTGACCATGACCTTAGCAGATATGTCTAGTTACAATATCAATTGATTGTCTCACAAAATAGCGATTATTTACTCAGCAAACATGATGGAGTCGTGTAAGAAGCGGATCTCTGAGCATCAACATTGGTTGTCAACATAGCCTCGCCCTCACGCACGATAAGTCAAATAGACAAAAATTTGTTTCACAAAAACGACCGAGCTATAACTACGTCAAAATTGACGATGCGCTATAGAAATTGGCCTATTTTTGCAACAAATGACAAGTCTACGCGAGATGATCTTGGGTAAATGCTAAAATCATTTGGCACTCACTCGTCCGTGCGATTACTCGCAGCTCTACTCACCGTGGGTGGAATGGATCAGTGAATGAACCGACACACTGACCAACCGATTGACCGACTAGGCAGATAACCAGTACGCAACGGATGCACATCGAGTGGTCCTATCGATTTTATTGACCCACTGATCGACTAACCGCGCCGCGCAGAGCGGATGAGTCAGCAAGGCGGCGGCTGTTGAGACTAGCACACGCTACTCACCCACCCGACGGTGGCTTGAACACGCCCACGCGTAGGCTTTATCACTCAAGCTAGGTGGTGGGATTGGGAGGACAAGAGAAGGACAAGCTGCAGTAGCAGTTGCAGTAGCAGCAGCAGCATAGTTGCTAAGATTGCGGTGATAAGTAGCCACAAAATGAGCAGACTTCGAGCACTGCAAGAGCACTTGAGCAAGAAAGGCTTCGAGGAGTTACACGCAAGCAGACACGCAAAGGAAGGAGCACATATTAGCGCCTAAGTATCAGTCCTCCAGTATCCATTCTGATAGAACTTGGTAAGAGTTCGTAGTCTGCAAGCACTCTCTCCTTGCCTCCCCTTCAAAGAGGGCACACTACCGATGGAGCCAGACTGGGAGGAGGAGGTGGAGGTGGAGGAGGAGAGGATATACATGTGGTGTGGAGGTTGCAGGATGGAAAAGACAAGACACCCTGCACTTAGAAATACCCTAGTGAGTACCTCTCGCATTTGCGCCATTGCAAGTAGCACCAAGACAACTCACCAGCTAGGCCACAAGACGGACAGTTAGGTCGAGAGAGGGTGAGAGGGAAGGAGAGATGGACCAATGAGTGAGCTGAATAGACCGGTGGAATGAATCACTGAATTGGGGGGTGGGGGAGGAATGAAGATGAAGAAGATGTTGTGTCTACTGCCACTACCAGAAGTGGTGGACTGTCGATGCTTAGGAAGCGGAAGTGCAGGTAGTTGCGTGAGGGAATGGAGGATGCGGAGGTAATACACGTAGGTGTGCCTAGAGACGAATAGACATAGAGGTAGTTAGGTGGATACGTGGGTGATGTGGAGGCAGGAAAGCGAGTTTAATGTGTAACTCCGGTTGAATGCCCATTCACTACGCTCCTCTCCTCTCCCCTCCTCTCTCCTCTCAGTGCATCATATGCTTACCCCACTCTTCCACAGCCACCAGTAAACACATCTACACGCATGCTTAAGCACAACAGCGATGGTTGCTGTTTCATTGTATCAATTTCCTGCTCTTTTCCCATACTTGTCTGTCTCTCTGTCTGTCTGTCTCTCTGTCTGTCTGTCTGTCTGTGACGTCCTCACAGGTGACCAGGAAATCTCGCCGAGCCCCTCACTTCCCACACCTATCACATCTTGCTTCACCACCACGGCAGCCTCGCAGCATCTGCAAAGCAAAACAGCTAACAATGAAAAAGGCGGTATGTGAACGTCCAATGAGCTGCCAAATTAACACACGCAAACGCAAGCATTTAAAATACCCTAAAACCAAACATCTAAGACCACCACAAGGCGAGATCTGTGTAGTCCTCCAAAACCGCGCTGCGCAGAGCGGATGAGTCAGCATTTAAAATACCCTAAAACCAAACATCTAAGACCACCACAAGGCGAAGTCTGCGTAGCCCTCCAAGAAAATGCCACTCAACGTGTTACAGATCCCTCAGTAGCCACTCTCTTGCTTCTCAGTCTACCTCAAACACCAACTCATGGCAAAGCTGAACCTACGACCCAGTGATTTCCAAGGTCCTAAACAAAGTGATTCGCAAAGACAGCAATACAATACCATGGTCTCACAGTTAGTGAACAATCAAATTGCACAGTGTCCCGCACCACCGATACGTCTGCCACCAATACGGACACCAAAATTACACGTAGAGAGGTAACAACTCCTGAACTGCAATCCAATCCTGCCTGAGAAGTGTAATGAGCAATAGCGAAGAGGAGATTCGCGTTCAGTGTTGTTAGGCGATACCTCCATGCTTAGCTGATAATGCTCCACTATGAGTATGCATTCCTGTCAAATTAAAAGCCAACAATGCAGTGCATCCCAACTGAAGCCAGTATTCACAGAAATTCTCCAGGTCATGTACGAACAAAGCCTACCCAGCTCAACTCCGAACCAGCTCCACGCCACCAAGGCACCAACTAACACGAACGTGAAAATGCAAGTCAGCCGTGTTAGACCTCTTCGGCATAACAAGTAAACGCGATTTGGCTTTGTCTTTATAAAGTAGAACTTAAGTTCTCAAAACAGCTTACTTTAGCTTCTATATTAACTAAAGCAGAGTTAGTGTTTAAACCCAACAATTCCACTAGAGATGCATAGGTATTCCTATAAATTTTTAACGAAATACAAAATTACAATAGAACAACCAAGAACATGTATCCAATAAGTCAAAGCGCAAAATAACACCTCAAAATGATAGGTGTGCCATTGCGCATATCATTTATGCAAGTCTTAGTTTGATTTCCTACATGGGATTATCCACGTTCCTCCAAATGTCAGTTCGTTGGACGTTGCGCACCACTGCGGTTTTTCCACATAGGATTATCCACGTTCCTCCAAATGTCAGTTCGTTGGACTTGGCGCACCACTGCAGTCCAGAATGCAAATCATTTGGCATTCATTCAACGGCACCATCGTCCATATGTGAGGCATATTGCCCTTGTAGAGTCCTGAGAACTCCATTGAGGTAAAAGAAGGCATAGTAGTAGGGTAAAATACACATGTTCTGGAAACCGAGGGGTTGGGGATGGGTGGCATGGGCCGGAGGCCAGCCAACCCGGCAGCACAATATGGTCATCCAAGTGACTGAAACTGACAGTTCGAGCAAATGAATAAATACACAGCGCCTCTCTTCTTTAGCGCGTTATCCCCGACTCTCCTCTCCGTAAGCCTCCCGTGCCGGCCGTCGCAACGTAATCAATGCTGGGGGAAGCACCCACGCGCCAACCGTCTCAGTCATTGAGATTCGAGAACATGCATTCTTGCAGTGCCATCGACTCTGCGTAACACTCGGTGAAGCAAATTCGTATTTCTGACTCCTCCACTCTCACGACAATGCCTACAACATGGGCATAAGGGAGCGTCAAAGACCACATAGGGGATCAATGTTTTACAACATGCTGTACAAGAGTGAATTCACACATTCTTTGTAGTGCATACTTCAAAGAAAAGACACTGTTGCACCTGCGGATCTTTGCAGACGGTGGCAGAATCAAAGGCAATCGGTAGTCCCTTAATTCATTATGCATACACATTTTACTGCCCTCATCATCGGACACCACACGCAGTGGAACGCAAGACGAGGAGAGGATTGACATCGCCTGCAGAAAATCACTCTTTGTGGACATGCTATTCTAGGCCAAGGGATATTAGTCTTTGCATGAGATTTGACGATCTTACCGAAGTCGCAAGAGCTATTTGGGTGGGTTGCTCTCCCTTCCCCACTTAATCAATCCACTCATTCCAAGGGACTGAAAGCCAAGGCTTAAGACGCAGGTACCAAGCCTGTTACACTACACAATTAGCCAGCTCGGAACTGTTCGCGTCGTATTCGATGAAAACCAAGATTTTTGCTGAATGGCACAGCGAATCGGCATTGAGGCATACAAGACGCCGTCGTATAAGGGATGTCTCAAAGGTGTTGCTAAACATATAAGATGGGAAAATAAAGTAGTAGGTTCAAATTTCTGGTAAACAGTGTGAGGTTAGTCTTCAACAAGTGAACGGCGGTCTTAGGTCATTTAACGTGCGTCTTTTAAAAACGCTGCCATGATGTAGGTGCAAGGGATTCTTAGAACACACAAGCATTCGATTCGAAAGTCGCTCCTGCTATGGCTAACAAAATGCCGCTCCAACCCAATCATCCCTCCAAAGCTGTGGCTCAGGCCACCCCAGGCAACAACGTCTGCCATTTCACTAGCCCGTTCAATAGTGTCAACAGCTGACACTCCCTCAGCTTTAGCTTTCAACTCTTTTTGATGTCGTTTCCTAGTCTGCTTTGTGCCAACAAACCACTCAATTTCTAAGGGCTAGCCAAGCACTCTTACCATCCTTTAAGTAAATGCATTCTAAGCCTTGCTCTTGCAATCTCCAAGTAGAGGGAACACGACGAGGGATGTGTTCCGTTGCTGCTGTACATACTGCACCCCTGATGTTTAGGAAGTATCGCAGGCACGAAGTGAGGGATGTTCCCCGCTAACACTTCATACATCATTGAAATGCGTGTCACAACAATTCACATTTCGTTTCTCCAAATATCAGTTGGCATCCCGTGTTTATTCTAGCAATCCCTTGGTTTTTCTACAGCGCTGATGGATGTGTGTGCCTGACAGGACAAAAGAGACAGACAGGATATGTCTAGTTTGACACAAACGACCTTCGTGCAGTATCCACCTCCTCAGTTCGACCCATATTTGGCCTCAAATTCTCCTCTTCACTCACAGTTTTCCGTTTCGATGTGGAGCCAGTATTAAGAAGACATGACACCTAATTGACCAGACTTTTTAATCACCCTTCCCTCTTTCTCTTACCAACTAATGCAAAGTGACCCTCATGCTTCTCTGCACTAAACAGTGAACATTTCAACACCTCCCCCAAATAGCATCAGCAGCATAACACAATAAGGCACTGATAATACACATAAAAAAGCAAAGCCACAGTCTCAAACCACACTCTTCCAGTTTGTACAACTAGTGCTCATGCTTCCAGTGTTCTTGACAAGACCAACTCGCTAACCGAGAAGGTCCAGATCCTCCTCAGATTGCACCTTCCTCCACTCTACAACGTTCTTCACCCATCAAGAATGTCCGTGTCTCGGAGAAAAGGAGCTGAATTGTCACTCCATCGTCACGAGATGTGATTAGCGGGTTCCATTCGCCCTTATGTGCCACTTCGCTATACCTGCTTTGGTCGAGCTCGATTTGGCACCCTTCCACCCTGCGTCTCAGGGCAGGCGTTGAAGAATGGCCAATATGCACCCTCGTAGTTCATCACGAGGCAAGAGTGGACGTAGCGATTCATGGTGTATCGCCTAAAATTGCCATAGGTTCCTATCACCTCTCCGTCACTTAATGATGTGCCTGTTAACTTGCATANAGGCAAGAGTGGACGTAGCGACCCATGGTGTATCGCCTGAAATTGCCATAGGCTCCTACCACCTCTCCGTCACTTAATGATGTGCCTGTTAACTTGCATAGGCAGACAGATGTGTGCTGCTCGTGACCGCAATAGCTAGACTGTGCGGTACAAGCCGCAACAAGGCTGGCCATTTTCTCGCAAAACGGTTTATGAGGCACACGTACTTCCTTCTCTTTATCAAAAGGGGAGAAATTGAGAGACGCTTGGGAGTTGTTTCAATATACTGCAGCTCACCGAGAGTAGCAACTCCAACAGCCAGCCGTTCACATCTTTAGGAACCCTAGCTCCCACTGCTCTCTCCCCTTCATCAACCCACTCATTCGATCCTGTGATACTCTAACAAATCTCCACCAANACCCACTCATTCGATCCTGTGATACTCCAACAAATCTCTACCAAACAAGCCTTTAAAATCAAAACCTCTACTCTCATCGGCCATTTGACTGCTCAATAGCATCTACAAACAAAGCACATGTGCTACTCACCATCATCTCTCCTGAGTATTCCCTATGCATCCATTCTCCAGCCTCCTCAGTTACCCAACCACCTAGTCAACCGACTATCCTGGTCAGTGGTAAATCAGAGGAAGACAGGGGCAACGACCGCAATAGCTAGACTGTGCGGTGCAGGCCACAACAAGGCTGGCAATTTTCTCGCAAAACGGTTTATGAGGCACACGTACTTCCTTCTCTTTATCAAAAGGGGAGAAATTGAGAGACGCTTGGGAGTTGTTTCAATATACTGCAGCTCACCGAGAGTAGCAACTCCAACAGCCAGTTGTTCACATCTTTAGGAACCCTAGCTCCCACTGCTCTCTCCCCTTCATCAACCCACTCATTTGACCCTGTGATACTCTAACAAATCTCTACCAAACAAGCCTTTAAAATCAAAACCTCTACTCTCATCGGCCATTTGACTGTTCAATAGCATCTACAAACAAAGCACATGTGCTACTCACCATCATCTCTCCTGAGTATTCCCTATGCATCCATTCTCCAGCCTCCTCAGTTACCCAACCACCTGGTCAACCGACTACCCTAGTCAGTGGTAAATCAGAGGAAGACAGGGGCACCAACTCACAGCAGTAGGCCCTTCCATGTTGCCAATGGAGGCAATGACATCATAGCGACTCGGATCAACATTTGACACTGTCTACTTTGTGCTTTTTGTCGAGCTTGCTCTGCTCACTGATGCGGCATTGCTTTGTTGCACCTGCTAAGCAAAGCCAACAATGCGTCGGGATTCGAAAAGACCATGTTGACTACAGCCTCCACCTTGTTGTCACGTACTTCCACCGCTCGTTTTGCCTAAGTACGAAAAAAACCACAAACAAGCTTTAATGATAAGCAGGCGCCTTCCCACGCGGTGGTTTGTGCACGTCTTTCTGGTGTCCTCCAGTAGACGGACGTTAGGAACGCGCACATACGCTACTGATATAGGATAAGTAGCACTGGACCATTTGGACCTTGCATTTCTTCTATGGTTGGGTCTCTGNGTCAAGCTTGCTCTGCTCACTGATGCGGCATTGCTTTGTTGCACCTGCTGGGCAAAGCCAACAATGCGTCAGGATTCGAAAAGGCCATGTTGATTGCAGCCTTCACCTTGTTGTCACGTGCTTCTACAGCTCGTTTTGCCTAAGTACGAAAAAAAGTACAAATACGCTTTAATGATAAGCAGGCGCCTTCCCACGTGGTGGTTTGTGCACGTCTTTCTAGTGTCCTCCAGTAGGCTGACCTTAGGAACACGCACATACGCTACTGATATAAGGTAAGTAGAACTGGATTATTTGGACATTTAAGTTCTTCTATGGTTGGGTCTCAGCGCTGATGGTGTAGTGTTTCGCTTCCGCTGCGTACACACGCAACCAGAAGACTGAAAGTGATATTTCATAGCCAGAATCTTCATAACAGTAAGTCTCCACTCTTCCCACCATGCCCGCCTCTACGTCTACCTCGTCTCGCCAAGCTCGCCCATTCATGCCCATTCGTGTCTTTTCCTAAATGGAGTGGTTTTGTCAGCCTTCCACTCTCCTACATTCGGATTCGCGAACCTACTCACAGTAACAATGCATGATTACATGACAATCGCCTTCCCCATGTGAGTGTTTTAACACACTAAGCCACTACTTTATGATGGTTGAAGGAGGCGTGGTAGCCAAATGCTATTATATTGAGATCACTAGACGTGTAATGGAATTCTTGAATAAAGGAGGGGGGAGATGGAGATGGATGCAACTCACAAGATCCGCCGCAATATCCACTTCAGGCAGTGCAGCAAGGGAACCCGTTTCAACGGTAACGCTAGAAGCAGTAAGGGGAGATGTTGTGACCCCAGGGATGGGGTCGTTGAAATCACAATCGTCCAATGTTCCATCAGCCACCTCGACGCTGCCTTCTTCCCCGAGGCTGCTGCTAGACAGGCATCCGGACAGGCGTTGCATGTAAGGCCCACGCTCTGCAGTTGCTCCACAACAGTCTCGTCTGCTGCCGTCCTTGACTGCTGCGACTGTTGGCCACTGGTTTCACCTAGCAAATGCGATTGTAGCAAACCAAGTTCAAATAGTCAAAAACCAAATGCGATTCATAACTCATTGCTGTGATCCTTAAAATCAATCGAATGTTGCCGCATCATATTTCATTACAAGGGTAATGGAAGACAAGAGTCATTAATTCAAGGCACGGAGAATGAAAGGGCTTATCACAGACAAATGCTTTCAACACAGATAGCCCAGAAAGAATGCATTGAACAAGATCTTCCAGATACATCACAACCTCTGACTAGCAAAACAACATCGTAAACTCTTCCTTTCCTGATTAGTATTAGCTCAAACACTGCTATGAGGACCGACTAGAAAAGGCAATCATCACGGGTGCCATCTATGAAACTCAAAACAGAATACGGCCATTTAATTTCCCCCTTACTTAACTACGTACTCGGCTTCAGGAGCCTTTTCAAGCACCAACGAGTTAGTCCTCATGGTGAGCGCATGAGATTCTACTCATGTCGCCTCAACTGGCGGTCCTTCAGCCAGAACTTGTGGTAGCACTACACTTTCAATTACAACTTCTTTAGGCGTTCTCAGAGGCATCTCAAACCCCTTTTAGCAAAAACATGGGAAACTATGGTTAAAAGGGGTGTGAATTTTACCTCCAAGTAATCTCAACTTTATGCGAAGGCCAGCAAGGACAGAAACAGCAGGTAAACTTAGTTACTTAAGTAAATAAAGCTGCTACCAACCCAACAAATTCAAGACGTAATAAGTAACATCAATTTCCCCTACTAGGCATAGCTTCATCGCTAGGTTAAAGCCCACCACGAGCACGCAGAGCAGAAAGCTCCAGCCGCCGCCATCCACATTGCGGGCGTCCATCCACCGCAGGATTTGCGTCTAGCTCAATGACCACATTCAGCTTTCCCGGCAGTCAGTTCTTGTCCACAGTGACCTTGAGCATCTGCACGCAAAGAATGTCGGGGAAGGCCACCAAGCGGCAGGAACGAGGAGCCGTCATCCTTTAACCGAGCGAATCAGTGGCCGGAGAAATGAAAGCGCGCAAGTCGAGAGGCAGACCTATTCAAATAAGTAATTGTTACATAACCCTTGTCAACAGCCAGTGCTTCCTAGCACTGACCTTGAACATTTCGTTACCATGGAGCAAAATACTCACATCAATGCCCATTTTCAGGTACACCGGATCCTCCTTCAAAGGTGTCTTCGTCTTCTCTGCTTCGCTTTCCCGTTTCTCTTAGGCAGCGACCTCGTCCGTGCTTGTTGCCGCCTCCAGTGCAATCAGCAGGCAGACAATCGCCTCCATTCGTTCCTTCTATTGAACCTGTTGAACAGAGGACAAAGCATAGGTTGTTGAGTCCAGAGCAAAATGTTGAATGCAATAGGAGTGGATGGTGGAAAGGGTCAATGGACGGGATGGCTCCTTGTAGTAGTTAGGGAGGGGGAATATGGTAGATGAATGGCTTGGACGGCTGGACACACAGGTCTATGGAATGGTTGGGAGATGGAAGAAGGAAAGATGAATGGAAAAGTGATGCACGAGTGATGATGTGGATGAAAGAAGAGACAAGGGAGAACAACGTTCAATGGACTAATGAAGGGATGCATAATAAGGCAGATGAGCCTCCCTCGTAAGCAGCTCAGGTCACGTAGACGAAGCAAGAGGTGAACTAACCTCCCCAGTCAATCCGCTTTGAATATGGTTGTAATACTTTGTTTGTTCGAACTGCCGGTTTCGATCACTTGGGTGGCCATATTGTACTGAGCCGGTTGGTCGGCCTTTGGGCCGTGCCAACAGCTCCCAAGCCCTCTGTTTCCAGAATACATGTATTCTACCTCCAGTACTATGCCTTCTTTTACCTTGAATGGAGGCTCGGGACGCTACAATGGTCCTCCACAAAAAAGAAAGCGAATGCGGGGGAAAAGCAGAGCACACCGTCAACTTCTCACCCATCTCGCATTCCGCGAGGCTGAAGAGGTGGACGAGGAACTCCTCCACATCCTACCGCTGCTTCCTCGCAAACTCCGCGCTCGTACGACTCAGCAGGTGACGAAACATGCTTGGACGGATGCCTCTAGTCAAGGCAAATAAATTTGGAATGGGTGAATAAACCACCAATTCAAATTAGATTGAATGAATAGAAAGCGGTTGGGCTGTGGAATAATTCTAGGACAGACAGATGGATGGACAGATAGATAGACAAGATNTCAATGAATTTGCAATGGGTGAATAAACCACCAATTCAAATTAGATTGAATGAATAGAAAGCGGTTGGGCTGTGGAATAATTCTAGGACAGACAGATGGATGGACAGATAGATAGACAAGATGGACAGGAATGAAGAAATGTGTGAGAGCGGGATGGCCACTAAATCGGTCTTGCAGTAGTGCAAACACTGACAAATTCACCTGGTTGTTCAGGCACCACCTCTCCTCCCTTGATATTGCCAAGCTCTACGGCAGGAAACGAATAGACGCCAGAGCATAGCGCCTGATCCAGCTTGCTCGTCCGCAAGCCGAAAAGCTCTACAGCAGCAGTAGCACCTCCGCTGTGCGCTACTGCGTCCATCGCCTACTCGACAAAGCTGGGTAAGGCGAAGGCGTAGCGACCGCGGAAGACCTCTGCCTCGAAAAGAACCTGCGTAGAGGTGTAATTACGCAAAAACCTAACGATCCACTGCGTTCATCGCCGACTCGACAAAGCTGGGTAAGGCGAAGGCGTAGCGACCGCGGAAGACCTCTGCCTCGAAAAGAACCTGCGTAGAGGTGTAATTACGCAAAAACCTAACCATTTCCACTTATTACCATCACAACAACTACATATAATCCTGAGAAAATCAAGCTCGTAACATAATTGAACAACAAACGGTAGAAAAGGACTGAATCAAGGAGCTCTAGTGGTGGCTGAGTGCCTTCCTCACCTGCACGGCCGAGTTAACACAACACGTGTTGCCGAGATTGACCAGGCTGGTCAGAATTGGCCCATAAAGCCCAGGGAGGGTGCGATCCGATCAGCCTCCTGCAGAGTCAGCCATTCGTCCAGTCGCTCGCCCCATTTCTATCACAGTGCGATCGGTCCTGCGCTGACGCTGCACTTCGATGCCCAAGTGAGCAAGATGCTGCGCCAACAGTAGGTCAGTCACCATGCCGTCCTCCGCGCAAGAGAAGGCTTCAGCTCTCTGCAATAGAGAAAAGCCGATGAAGCACGTCCACGACCTGTCTACCTATTGATTGCCATTGCTACACACCCGTTCCTCCAACCGACCAGGCATCCACCTTGACCCACAAAGTCCACTCATTCACAGATTTGAAGGTCGCCCTAGTTGATCACTTACGCACCCACTTCTGAACTCTTGATCGACTCGTCCATTCATTATTTCAGGTAGCTATCCAACTAGACAAACTGTTCACCACCTTGACACCCATCAATCAGCTTATGCCTCCTCCTAACCAGCGCTCATTCCCAGTCCATACATCCACCCGTCCAAGATATCAGCGATTACCTCACAGTTTCTTCGCCTCTTCATCCGCCCCGAAACCGTAAAAACACCTCCGGATCATGTGTGGACATATATACGTCCAGTGCTTAAACTACTCCAAACCAATTCACTATTTCGTCCAAGTACACGGGGGTCTCCAATCCATCCATCCATTCACGCATCCAAGCATCCGCCCATTTCTGCCCAATCCACAGCCCTCCAACATCTAGTCTTTGGCTCACCTAAAAAACACCTACAACACCTGCAACACAAAGCAACATCAGGGCGTAGAGGGCGAGTAAAAACAGGACACGTTTTACGGGGCAGTACCGGTAGCTTACGCTACGTACCCAATTTCACTGCCAAAGGATACTTGGTGCGCTCGTAGTGTTCTATCACGTGAGTGTTGCCGCCCAAATCGTCTCAAGGCCTTCGACCGCAGGAGATCGTCCCATCGGTAAGGTTCATCCACAAATTCGTCGTCAAGTCTCATTTGTGACATTTGAGACCGCTAAAATGACATCCATAGACAAGCTTTCCCATATCCAATGTGGTGAATAACGCTTCATCTGTGCTCTTGACAAATAAATAGCGCAACTGTGAGCAGACACAGTAATGCACCAATCTATATATTGATAGCTTCCCTGTCGAACACGAGGGCGAGGGAGGTAACGAGGATGAATGTCGATCTCGACCCTTCTGTTATGGGATGTGAGGGATTCTCCCATCCGTAGCACATGCACTTCTTTCACACCGCCGAAGTTTGCCAGAAGCGGCATGGAGCAGGATAAAATCCATCCAAGTCGGGTCCGCTTTCCGCTGCCACCAATGCAGCGTCCCGAGACTCCCTTTAAGGTAAGACAAGGCATAGTACTGGGGGTAGAATACATGTATTCTGGAAACAGAGGGCTTGAGGGCTGTTGGCACGGCCCATAGGCCGACCAACCGGCTCAGTACAATATGGCCAACCAAGTGACCGAAACCGGCAGTTCAAACAAACAAAGTATTGCACCAGCGGCTTCTTGTCAATCACCATCCTTGTTACAAATAGCTGTCGCTGACACGCCTTAAGTACAGAGTGCTATGGAATAGACACAATCGTCTATCACCAGACCTGCTTGCATTTGTCATTGGGACAGCAGATGTGACATGGCGCATAGGAGTCCACTCCTGCATTTTACTGTGCCATAGACACCGAAGAACTGGTTTTTGTAATGACCTGTAGCGTCCTGAGACTTCAAATAAGGCGAAAGAAGGTGTAATACTAGGGCAGAATGCATATTCAGCAAACAGGGAGAACGTGCTGTTGACATGGCCATAGGCCAGCTCACCCGGCTAGGGCAATATGGCCACCCAGGTAACCGAAACCGACAGCCGAACCGACAAACCATTGCAGCCCGAATACGAATATTAAAATGAAGTGCATTTCACTGTGACTTGCACCGCAAGTCATAAAGAGACAAGGCTCGTAATGCAAATCGTAAAGAGACAAGGCTCAACAATATAACAAGATTATGTTTCCTGTAGAATCATTTGAACATTTGAGTCCCTTAACCAGGCGACGTGAATAGGCTAAAACCTGGAAGACTTGGTCACTGGGGTCCGGATTACGCTAGAACCACGAATCACACCTGCACACTCCCATTCTTGTGAGTACAACCACGAATCACACCTGCACACTTCCATTCTTGTGAGTGTGTCAATACAGGCCCTCATCTTTCTCCTCCCCATAATCCCACATTCGAACCAACACCTTATGCTGATGATTGCATCATCTCATCGTCTATCCTTGACTCTCCTATTTCCTCACTTCCTTCATCGCATTAACATTGGACAAGATCCACATAGACCCCTTACCTTTTGCTTTTCACGTCTCGCTCTGCATAGATTGCTCACAAAGCCTCATATTACTGAAAGGACAGTAATGTCTAGCTCAGAAAAGTCATTTGTTTACTGGATCACATGTCACTGTGTTTGCTTCAATTTGTCTACATTAAGCTCAGCTATTTGGTGCTCAAGCCTCTCTTTGTTTAGGTCGCCCACAAAACCTCACGTCTCTCAATCACTCGCGCTTAGCCTGCTCCACTGATTGTATGCTGGCACGTACGCACATACGCAAGTGCATTTCAAATTGTCGTCGTCGTTCCAACTAACCATGTGTCAGCCGCATCGTCGCAATCTTCATATTCCGGCGATTTGCAAACAACAAGTAGCTATAACAATGCTTGATTGTTCTGTCACCATCGTTATCTTGAGACCGTAATGCCGACAGGACTTTTTGACTTCTCTGGTTAAGGTCTTCGGAAAGCGACCTCAAAATTAGAATTGAAGAGATGCTGAAACCAATTTGCACCTTGAAAGTGCAACGATCACCTCTAAGTGACAGTTCAGTTTGGACAAACTGCTCTTGGACACCTGATTGGTTAGTGAATTGCAAGCAATGCTGCTATCTTCTTGGGTCAGTGGATTGCAAGCAATGCTGCTATCTTCTTGCCATGGCAAGAGATAATCCTCTCTGGGGCTCTGAGTTAACTTGAGGTCCTACTCGATATTTACGTCGTCGGCGACATGATCAAGCAATCTGACTACAAGTCTGCCAGTCAAGGACTTTCAAAGTAGCTGGATGATCGTGTGGAGGTTACTTCACATTCCCATAGTGCTAGCCTGTCCTGGACACCACCGTGTCAATGAGCAGCCTCAGTTATCCTGACGGAATGCCTAGACCCTAATGCAACGAGTCGTTTCATTTTAGCGAGAGTTGTGCATAGAGAAATGGGAATTGTTAGTTGAGAAGTGGGAAGGTGGTGTTTGTAGAGTTCAGTGGCTGATCAGACAAACATTAAAGGGGAGAACAGATAGCGAACGAGGATGTCGTTATGGCAGGAGGTCATCTGTCCCCGCTAGATAGAGGTGTGCTCAAGACAGGGTAGCTCTAATCATCATATCCTGTTACGTTTGCAGTGCAAATTACCTCCAATTTCTTGTGGAGTGGGCCTTTCAGATACAACTCAAGGCAAATTATTTAATGGCTTCTAGAGATCATTGTCCATGGCTTAGTGCAAAATTTCATATTTACGAAGGTTGGGTCGCACTAAATGCTAGTACAACTGGAGGAAGGTGAGTTGCACTGTTGACGCCATTTAAGCACAATATGTGGCGATTAGTCTCTGTGTATGTGCTTCTGCAGATTGGGAGAGGACTCTTTCTCTCTCTCTCTCACTCAATCCACCAATGCAGAATGGTGAATGGTGGTTAATGAGAAAGACAGAAACAAATGGAGTTTCAGTGACTGGAATTGTGTGCGTTGTCGCCTAACTGAATGAAAGGACACTCTCATCGCATGGAGCTTGAACTGCTTGCATTGGAGCATGGGACAAGTTGTTCAGCCTCGTAGTCATTAACCATATTCGGTAGAAGGCTCGGTCTGCTCTCACCACAGTATGTCGACCGTTGTTTGTTGAGAAATTGAGATGTTTTACTGTGTAGCACACCAGTCACGGTAGAATCAGACGATGTTGTGGTGCTTGCCACATTATTTAGCGAACCTACTGAGCATCGCCGTTGGAGGCCGTAGAAAGCCGAACTCTGCACTACTATGGTGTGCGACAGCTTCCTTTCGCCTTCTTCTTGTTAACACATGGCCTAAAGCATGAACTCGTTTGGACAGTGAGATGGATATGGCAAGAATGGCCAAAGCCTTCTCTAGAGAATGAAGTTGCATAATATCATGAAGGCATCTGGTTGCCTCAAAAACTGACGGCATTAAAGACATTGATGAAATCAGTTCCTAAATACCTCACCATCTGTCCAACGAGGAAATCACACAAGAAGCCGAGACAGAACCCATGAAGTCCAAAAGTTGGAGCGGCCACTTGCAAACAGGGCTACTACCCATGCATCTATTAGCACTTCATCGCCCAAGAGCATCTTCCCATACCTTTCTAACGAGCACGAAAAAGGGAATCAACAAAGCTCTACCATGCCCATTGCAAGCAAACACGGCCGTCACACATCAGGCAGAGGAAAGCATTATGACAAACGCAGCCTGATCACCGTTTACCGAGGAGGGGACCTAGTACACCTCAGGTTGCATTACCTGTAGAGCAAATGCATTCCGAGTAGTGGAATTTCCCTCGCTCACAAGCTGATGGGTCTTACGGACTCAAACACACATAAAATCTAGTGGATTTGCATGTCCACAACATTCTCTCATTTGGCGATCAGGCCAATAGCGACCTGAAGCCCTGATAAGACACCTAGATGGTTTAAAAAGGAAAAATGAGATTGTACACGTTCAATTTGGCAACCATAGATCACACTTCAACCACGTTGGAGGATTTGCGTAGAGCGACTGTGAGACAACCTAAATACTTACGTCACCTCTGATGCGATTTTGATGCTATTTATGCCTGGTGGTGTGTCTGATGGGTCATACTCACTACCAGGTGTGAGGTAGGCTGCGTCTCTAAATGAATGTGTACCCCTCCAGTGAGAGAATTGATGAGTAGTCGACTACGAGGTGTGGATGAAATGGAGGCAACAGGCCTCGCATGTGCCATCACAACTAACCTCACTTACTGTGGAATTTGCTGACCTGCCAACTTCCTGACTTATGGATCGCTAGCTGGCTGACTAGCTCGAGAAATAAACGACTCAGCTACTCGACCAGTCATGGACTGCATAGTAACTAGCTGAACTGCTTGTCTATCTCTCAACGAGCTAGATAGCCAGCTATTCGGCAAACCCGCATCCTAGTCAGCTCAATTATCACCCTTCTCTCTCTAACAACTATGCCAGTATCACGGCAATAATGTTGGGAGCAATCCCCTGAATCTAATCAGAAAGTGCTCCAAAACGTACCTATTGTTGTTCNGATATCATGAAGGCAGCTGGTTGCCTCAAAAACTGACGGCATTAAAGGCATTGATGAAATCAGTTCCTAAATACCTCACCATCTGTCCAACGAGGAAATCACACAAGTAGCCGAGACAGAACCCATGAAGTCCAAAATTTGGAACGGCCACTTGCAAACAGGGCTGCTACCCATGCATCTATCAGCACTTCATCGCCCAAGAGCATCTTCCCATACCTTTCTAACGAGCACGAAAAAGGGAATCAACAAAGCTCTACCATGCCCATTGCAAGCAAATACGGCCGTCACACATCAGGCAGAGGAAAGCATTATGACAAACGCAGCCTGATCACCGTTTACCGAGAAGGGGACCTAGTACACCTCAGGTCGCATTACCTGTAGAGCAAATGCATTCCGAATAGTGAAAGGTCCCTCGCTCACAAGCTGATGGGTCTTACGGACTCAAACACACATAAAATCAAGTGGATTTGCATGTCCACAACATTCTCTCATTTGGCGATCAGGCCAATAGCGACCTGAAGTCCAGATAAGACACCTAGGTGGTTTAAAAAGGAAAACTGAGATTGTACACGTTCAATTTGGCAACCATAGATCACACTTCAACCACGTTGGAGGATTTGCGTAGAGCGACTGTGAGACAACCTAAATACTTACGTCACCTCTGATGCGATTTTGATGCTATTTATGCCTGGTGGTGTGTCTGATGGGTCATACTCACTACCAGGTGTGAGGTAGGCTGCGTCTCTAAATGAATGTGTACCCCTCCAGTGAGAGAAGTGATGAAAAGTCGACTACGAGGTGCGGATGAAATGGAGGCAACAGGCCTCGCATGTGCCATCACAACCAACCTCACTTACTGTGGAATTCGCTGACCTGCCAACTTCCTGACCTATGGGCCGCTAGCTGGCTGAATAGCTAGAGAAATAAACGACTCAGCTACTCGACCAGTCATGGACTGCATAGTAACTAGCTGAACTGCTTGTCTATCTCTCAACGAGCTAGATAGCCAGCTATTCGGCAAACCCGCATCCTAGTCAGCTCAATTATCACCCTTCTCTCTCTAACAACTATGCCAGTATCACGGCAATAATGTTGGGAGCAATCCCCTGGATCTAATCAGAAAGTGCTCTAAAACGTACCTATTGTTGTTCGCGGTCTGATCATCACTATCACAATGAAGGCATAATCCCTTTCTTTGAGGTCAGGTTAGCACTAGCCATGGAGATGTAGAGGTAAGGGCAGTTGTCCAAGTCAAGTAGGACGTCATTAACATCCTTAGCTGCTACGGTTATAGTTACAGGCATGATAATAATAACGGCTGTAGTGGTGATGAAGGACTGTCGGCTGACGAGCAGTGGTAGGAGATCACGCACCTGCCTATCTGTCTGCTTTGATATGTCAGCGTAATTGGAGTGGATGTGATTGACTGAATCGTCCTATTTAACGAAATGCAATTGGTAGATGCACTTTTGCATACTAAATCACTTGTTATCACCATTTGGACGAAGAAGTGTGCCATGTCATGTGAGCATTAACCCAAACATTCCACCCAATCATCATATTACTTGTTCTCACTTCTTACGCACCTTTGCGAACGTATTGTTATAGTGCTGTCATTGTATCTTAGGTTAGTACACGAAGGAGCAGTTCTGCTTTACCCGAAACCTGCTCTGTTATTACTAAGTTCAATGCGCAATGATGGCAGCCGTCGGTAGAGTTATTACTAAGTTCAATGCGCAACGATGGCAGCCGTCGGTAGTGGTGCCCAGGAGATGACGAGAGAGTGCTGTTGCAAAGTGGGTCGCTTTTATAAATTTAAAGGCTTTGAAAAGTGAAACGGATCGACCGATTTACTTAAAGCTAGCGGTTAGACACTCAAGTCCTCCAAAGGCAAGCTACCACTTCAGTACTGACAAGAATCAGCCGGCGCTTTCCCCGATCCCCTCCCAAATGGCAGTTCGCGTCAACTGCAAACATTTTAAAGGCTACATTTCGTATAAAACTTTGGCATCGCTGACTGGTGTTAATGGCACTCTAGCCGCATCTTTGTCTAGGCAAAGTTGCAAGTTAGTAAGTTGTGCGAACACTTTCTTGTAAGATTGGACCATCGTTATACGGACGTCAAATGCAAACGGTACCGGCAAACTTTAGCAGAGACATAGCCTCCAGACGGAGCGAGCTATTCCGTTGTGTAGAGTTTCTGTCTGCATTGCCAGCAGTGATGTGCCAACATATCTGCAAACGTCTGCAATAGGTTCGGCCACCACCTCTCCCTCCTTTGCCTTCATTTTCACGGAATGGGCAGCTTGAATACAGGTAGGTGACATTTTTCGACGTTGGTGACGAGGTAGCAAATAAGCATGTTGAGAGAAGGCTTACTGCAATTACCGCACGCCGCTGTATCTGTGATTGGTGTTGCTGCCATCCCACTGATTTGAAAGGTCAGATTGAGCACTGCGTCATCATCCACTAATGAGGATGGATATCCAGTCCATCCTCACATTGCCACACATGTATGCACATATACATGCTCACATTTATGGTTCTCCAAGTTCAGCGAGAAGAGTTCGACGGACACCCTGCTTGCCATGGAACCATCGTCATCTATTGGCCAATAAAAAGATTTTAATCTACCTCAGCATTTTCGACATTATTCAGCCGGCTTTACTGCATCACTAACGTGGGGTTCCCGCTACACTGGTGAAAGCACGAGGTGATGGATGGGAAGGGAGGAGGTCGAAGCAACTGCTCACCTGTTTTAAAGCTTCTTACTACCATGCAGCCATCACGGTACCATTCGACTTGACATGAAACAGCCAATTAAGAGTTAACATCGGACTTTAAGTGTTTCTGACAGCTATTAATGGAGTAATGCCCAAGTTTTGCATTGTCACGTAGAACAGACGGGGGTGGACAGATGACTGAGGTGGTGACTACAGGCAATTCACCTCTTGCTCCGCTCTAAGGGACTAGCAACCATGAGCAACGGCACATGACATTATGTTTGAGGGATTTCAAAGCAGTGTGAGTAGGGGAAGCGAGTAGGGAGTGAGGGGATGGAGAAGGTGAATGACTGGGTAGGATGTTGCAGTATCACCATTTGCCGCGTTTGTCCATTTCTGTCATTCACACAGTAGGTGGGCCTTGACTCCAAGATAAGCTAGGGTTTATCTCAACAAAAGCAGACAAATGAAGGAATGAGAACCCTTATTGCTTTAATGCTTTAACGCTTAATGAACGAGTAGGGAGTGAGGGAATGGAGAAGGTGAATGACTGGGTAGGGTGTTGCAGTATCACCATTTGCCGCGTTTGTCCATTTCTGGCATTCACACAGCAGGTGGGCCTTGACTCCAAGATAAGCTAGGGTTTATCTCAACAAAAGCNCATTTCTGTCATTCACACAGTAGGTGGGCCTTGACTCCAAGATAAGCTAGGGTTTATCTCAACAAAAGCAGACAAATGAAGGAATGAGAACCCTTATTGCTTTAATGCTTTAACGCTTAATGCATGCAATAATCCTTCAGTTGAAACCAAGTGTAGATTGCCACTAGCTCTGATCTCCTTGTGCACTTTAATTTACCATGGATAGTAGGTAATGCTGTTAAGCTTAGGTAGAGGCTTCTGATAGATGCCAAAGCAATGCCGCCACAATAATGCAGCGCTTTTATTGGTGGATTGCCTCGAGCAACTGAACTGGGCAAGGCGTCTCGTGGAACATTTCAGCTATCCGAAATGAGCCAAGAGGAAGGCACACGTCGGTAACCAAAAGATCAAATTATGACAAGGGAGAAGATTCTGCTAGCATGTTTGACAAAAGCGCTAAGGGTTGATTAAGTCAGTTTGAATCAATTCACCAGCAGTTTCTTAACTCATTTTCCAAAATCCGCCGCACGAAACTGCCCTGATAAAGTCATTTGAAGCAGTCAGCGGTTTAGCGATCCGGCTATCCACAGCCATTGATGAGGAGAACAAAGCCTTTTTACCAATGGAAGCTGCGCGGAGAATGTAGCACCGATAGCTCCATTCCAAAAGCATTTGATTTTATCAGAAAAGACTTATTTCACACCAAAAAATCAATTCAGTAAGGTGGACGCCTGGAGGTAAGAAGAGGAGACAAGAGCTCATAATATATTCTTCTCACTGCCAAACCGATCCAGTGCCTAAAATAAGCTAAAGTTGTGTTGGAGATAGGAGACGATTTCAAAAACTTCATGACCTAGAATCTCGTCACCATTGGGTGGTTGAGTGACCACATCTCGAATTTGCCATTCTCAATGGTGTTGTCTAGGCATCACGGAGGACATTGACACAGTAACACGATCGCCAGCAGTTGGCCTTGCAGGCAGTCAGGCTTGATAATTATGAATTCAACAACTTGCATGACTGAAAAGTAAGCTGTATGAGGGTCTAAGGAACCCACTGCACTGCTAGGTAATGTAAGTGTTGCGCTTTAAATTAACAGGTNACTTGATAATTTGGCATTCAACAACTTGCATGACTGAAAAGTAAGCTGTATGAGGGTCTAAGGAATCCAATACACTGCTAGGTAATGTAAGTGTTGCGCTTTAAATTAACAGGTGTGGAATCGACCTGACTAACCTGCAGATAGAGTCAGTTCGTGGAGTATATGATCAGACCATCGAACCACTTGCCCGCTAGGTACTAGGAGACTGTGGTGGCCGATCGCGAGCGGAAACAAGAATGATTAAATGACAACAGCGTTGCCCTCACACCATAACTGCAGTATTGACGAGTGAATGAACACATTTCGGCCTCATTGGAGAGTACGTGAAAAGAGTGAGTGACTGACTGCGAGATGTTTAGACTACTTATGACNAAGAGTACGCGAAAAGAGTGAGTGGGTGAGTGAGTGACTGACTGCGAGATGCTTAGACTACTTATGACGCCATTCGCGTGATAGCGGATGGCACAGCTGGCATTTGGTACGTCGAATGGGTCATGCTTACTATCAGGTCTCTGGTTCATAGTCGATCCACCAAGTGGGAGAAGTAATGACAAGTGGATCATGCAACTGCCTCTAGCACTAAAAGCATTCATTCCATTCATTCATTCATGGAAAGTCAGGTGACATACCTCGAACCTTCCGGCACTAACTATTTAGGTAAATATGGAATCCGCCGGCTCTCTAGCTAAGTAACTGATGGTTAGCTTGCTATACTGCAAACTGGACTAACTTGTTACCCAGACCACATGGTTGGCGAATTCACTGAGCTAGGAAACAATCAGGATAAACCGTCAATCAGAGACGATCTCCACTAATAATAATGGACTGCCAACCGGTCTGTCAACTTCCTAGCCAGCCATTTGGATGGATGATTGTGATAATACCAGTGACAACTGACACGTAAGAAGAAGGACGCTCTCTCCCAGGAGTGAGCCTTCATGGATTCGGATTGAAACCAAAGGGGAGGCGACACTTCACAGAAATCCTAGCACTGCTAACCTCTGGCACAGTAAAGTCCCCAGGTCTTCAAACTGCTTAATGGCTTGATCACCGGCAATTCCTGTGAATCAATAGACGGCCATACTCAAGCCTTAGATGCCGGCTTGGTGGTTCACTTCTTAACAGGCTGGCCAACTGCCCTACCTACCTGCATTCAATTCAGCTCAAACGTCATCCGGCGCTAGCGTAAGTCGAAATTACAATAGAGGGATTATAAATACTTTGGGCATCAAGTAGTCACCCCTCATCCACCCACGATAAAGCTCAAACGTGGATGTCAAGCAGTCACCGTCAGCAACTTTGATATTAGGATGCCACTTTTGTCATTAAAACAATTTCCTTTGCTCTCACAGTGATTTAATACAGCACTATTTGTGACTTCCTTGTGGACTAGCAGATCACCAGTATGACTACTTCGGTGTGTCTCCGGTGCACCGACTGCTGGACGTGACCGTGGCAATAGACTAGTCACCTACTCGACACGCTGGTTTATTTGTTGCTCTTTATCCACCTAATTTGACTGTCCGATGCATTTGCTGTGCCATCACACTCCACTAGCCAGCCAGCTAGCCAGCTACGAATATTTATGAGAAGAGGTAGAATGCAAAGAGGCAGCGATCGAAATGCACTCATGGCCCATTTGCATTCAGTGCCTGAGTAGACGCCATGCTTTGCTGCTAAGGCAGCCCTCGTGACCGAAAATAGCGGGTTGACTGAATCACCGTGCCCACTATCAGTATCACAATCACCACCATTCAGTTAAGTTGTAATAGGAAAGCCAGACCTTATCTTTGTTGATTTGGTATTCTTATGAGGTGAGGGCTTGGTTACCAAGCATCACTGATTACAAACCACTTTATTGTAAGCGGGTATCCAATCTCCCATTTAAAATGTTTGGCTTAACGTCGAATTGTGCACGAAATGAGGACTGATGACAGTACGTGCAAGTCCATAGGGCGACTTAGTAATCCAGAAGACGAGAATATGGGAAGGGTTGGTGGGCCTGCAGAATGCATCCGGCAAAATCTAGCGTGCTGAAAAAGACAAGCCACATTGATGTAACAATGCATGATGCCTTTCGTATCCATGTATTAGGTCGCCAAATCGTCAATGGTATTGAATGCTGTGCTCCGAAATAAGAAGCAGCTTTGATCGGCTGTATTAAGGTGGATTTTGTAGTGCAACACTGCTCCGCTTCCATTTCGAACTGATAGGGCCAACCTGTTGCCTGCTGGCACAAGCATGCAAGTGAGCATAATGAGAGTGGAGGATGGTATCAATGAGTAAAAGCAGTGCGTGCCATCATCACAAAGCACTACCCACTGCTTGGTGGAATGACGCAGTTGAATTAGCACAAGTGAAATAGAGCAGAAGGAGAGAGCGAGTGCAGTCCTACCACTGGTTTCGAGGAGACACAGTGATTTCACAACTTCTCCTCACGGAGTGGTAATAACACAAAAGAGACCCAACCAACCAATAAAATTTTGTTCTTTTTAAAGCACAATGAATTTGTTAATCAAAATCTGGTTCTGATCCTTCAATTTGTGACGATTGTTGTCTCTATTAATAGCTGTCACAGTCACACGAAGTCGTGCACTTCGATAGGTCCGTTGAAGTTGAGCCGAACAGATGGTAGAAGCAACACGTTTCATACTAAAGAGGAGGTAAAGACCCTTCCACTGAGTTAGTTCGAAGGATTAGTTGGAGAATATTTGGGATCGAGGGTGACGGAATTAAAGCGATCTGAAGCATTGTCACCCTTTCATAGAAGAATTGTTTGTCATTTTGCACCTCGACAAAAAAACAATGGTAGATTTGCTACCGCTTTCGCTTTCAGAAGGTTGGTTACTTTACGGTAAAAGTCACATTTAAAGCCAGTAGTGCACATCATGGCATCCCAAGGATGATGGTGGCAATGCAACC
>LWMK02000454.1:0-30995 GCA_001693075.2 Taenia saginata
TAAATCATAAAACGGCAGACATGCTTTATGACGTTCACGTAGAAGTCCCATCTTTTGGCTGAAAATACTTGCAGACACTGCGCAACATCAAAAGATATTTTATTTAAAATAGGCATTTGTGGGCCTAATTTAATCGCACTAATAAATATCGATGAAATAGGCGATGTTAGTACTAACCTGTTTAAAAGGCTGGTTTAGAGTGTTTACTAATCGCAACCTAATAACATGAAGCTGTTTGGAAAAGCGGCAGCAAACAAACTGACACCCAGGAAATGCAAATTCTGCAAAAGAGAAGATTGCGAGAAGGGTGGCACACGTAAGCTGTGCCACATCTCTGGCAAACAACACGTGACTCTNTGCGAGAAGGGTGGCACACGTAAGCTGTGCCACATCTCTGGCAAACAACACGTGACTCTTTCTGTCGCGAAAGCTCTTCTGCAGGTATCTGCATGCCTGCTCAACTGGTGAGGGAACTCGTCGACTCATATTCACCCAATCGCCCGGTTTCGGTCGGATGTGCACAAATTCCTCAAATTTAGTGCCTTCCATAACCTGTGCATCTACCTGTATGAATGTGCTGTGAGAGAGAGACAATATTTCCGCTTATAAATAGCCTCTTCCATTCAATAATGGAGTCTGGGCGTTAACGGCTCGCATTTGATGACTCGAACTAAAACAAGTTAATGGATAAGTTGATAACACAATCGCGCGGCGAATTAAACATGCGATTTCTACTTTTTATGGTCCAATTGTGCGTGCCTTTGCTTGCAAAATGAGTATGTTTTAACTGTGGGAAATGTAATGGCACCTAACTAGCCATAAGCAGCCATTCTCAACACCGTTTTATTATCTTCTTCATAACTAGCTATAAGCAGCTATTCTCAACACTGCTTTATTATCTTCGTCAAATAGGGTCGCTAATTTTGGCGATAAAGTGTTCTCGCTTCGGTGTCAAAATATATAATCAGAACCGTGCTCGCGATAGTGTGCATGAAAGGGGACTGGAAAAGATCTGCCAGTAGGTATTGGCAGTAGCTGTTACGAACTGGTGTTCATGCGAAATCTGTCACTTCTTATCAGCACACAAATCCGATCGCTAGCGCAAGTGATCATGGTTGACAGATTGTGTTGTGATGGTTGACGCGTGTGATTCGCCTAGGCCAGCGCCCATAATAGCACTTAAAGAAAGATCTTTTTTAGTCCTCTTTCATGCGCACTACCGCAAACGCAATTCTGATTTTATATTTTGACGATATTATTTGACGAAGATAATAAAGCAGTGTTAAAGGTGGCTGCTTATGGCTGGTTGAGTGCCGTTTTATGTCCCACAGTCGAAACAAAGTCATTTTGTAAGCAAAGGCACGCACAATCAGACCATAAAAGTAGAAATCGCATGTTTAATTCGCCGCGCGATTGTGTTATCAACTTATCCATTAACTTGTTTAGTTCGAGTCAACAAATGCGAGCCGTTAACGCCCAGACTCCATTGTTGAATGAAGGAGGCCATTTATAAGAGGAGACATTCTCTTTCTCTCACAGCAGCACAGTTATACAGGTTGGTGTGTATTGTATGGATTCTGTGGATTATGGGTTAGGTTGCACTGCAAACAACGAAGCAGAAACTCGTGAACAGTCTTAATTTGCTTTCTTGGGGCGACAAACCTTAAAGGAGTGTGTGTAGATAGAAACGATGGGTGGCTGCATGGGGCGAACATTGATGGAATAAGGGAAAAAAATATTAATTGCAAGTCCTGAGACTGAACGACTGATGTCGTGAACATAAGCCTTGCCAAAGTTAGGACGTGAGCACTCGTAATGCGTCGTCTTTTCTAGTGTAATTCAGTCACTGCCGAGCCTGGTCCTTGGCTTTTATCTCGAATTCATCTAATAATATCACGATTGAAAATCTATGGGAGACAACATAATTGAAGCTCACTAATAGAACCTTGGCGTTGAATGCTGTAAAAGGGGGAGCCAGAGGAGAAGTGGTGCTGAGTTCGGTGGAGGTGTGGTTTGATAAGCTTGAGGAAGTAGGAGAAGCATGATATCCTAATGCTACAAAATACAGAAGGCAAAGTGCCGCAAATGAAATACTCACATCGCATCTAAGTCTTTGTGGCAATACTATTTATTAAAATGGATTGCAATGCAGTCAAACACAATTATGTGAGTTCTGTTTGATACTTCGAACTACAATGCAGAAAATCTGGCAGTCTTGCAAAAACCTGCCATTTCGCTTTTAAAACAGGCGTCATTTTCTTGAGAACAAGACCGCGAACACCTTCATTACAAATGCGACCATGTTTTTTGAAAACCATTGAATGGACTCAATTAGTTTCCGCCAATTGTTTTGTGATTGCTTTTATTTTTTCTTACAATCTACTGATGCGGGAGATCATAGATATTACGCAAAAGGAATTGATTAAACCATTAAGATCTTTTCGTCAAATTTTAATCTTAGGCCTCCATGCATGTGCGAACTTATGTGCTACGCGAATGCGGTATGAACATTGTCGTCGCAAATTTCTTTCAATGTTTGCAAGGAAATCCTAATTAACAACTTGGTTATTTTTTACCAATAATGCGCAACAAATTACGCTTAAGAACGCATGAGAAAGCAAGGGACATCAGCTCCACTGGACATGTTTGTTTACCCGCGTATTTGTGTCTGTAGTTAACGTTGATCTTTGGGTCTTTAAGCTGACAGCTATCCTCTCAACATTACAAGATATGATACATTGTAATAAGATGCGTTCTTTGCAAAATTCTCACGATAGTTGATCAGTGAATAGAAAGTCTTGTTCTCGTTTTTGCAAGACAACTCAATGCAATATAAGGTTTGTTTCTGAATGAGCCTCTTTTCGTCTTGCCTGTAGCTTCATTAAACAAATTTGCTTTGTGGCACATCTTGAAGTGCCGACCCTCATTCATTCTAAATGCATGAATGGTGACTAGCGGAACTAAACCAAATATCGAACATTAACATTGAGGTAGAATAGGAGGTTGCAGATCGGTGTAACTTATTCGGAAATCGTCTAGTGCCCCTTAACGCAAAAACATGCCTAAATTTGTAGCGTTTTGACTCACCCTCTGCCTTCATTACGGCCTAATGTTTATGTGCATGAAGTCGGGTCTTGTCCAGATCCCAGCTTAAGTGCTCAATGGGCAGTACCCTAGAATCCAGTATTTTCAATGTTAATAACGCAATCCCAAGGTCTTAACAGTTACAAGAATTTGCCAAACCTTCAGTAACCTTGGCCTTCACATTGTTTTGGTTCTATATTTGTAAGTGAGGAACATTTTGGGGGTGCCATGTCCATGTTGAAGCACCTAATTAGGACCATTTGATTGGGGTTGCGGATAATCTTAGCAGATTCTATCGAATCAACCACGTCTGGATTCTTTGCACTGCCTGCATTGCTGTCGTCGCCGTAGGCCGATTGACTTACAACAAAGGTGCCGATCTATTGCCTGCCATAATCCCACCACTGCGCTTCGCCTTTCCTACTCCTCGATTATTGTTAGTGAGTTCTGCAATGCTTTGATACCTTTTCGANTCGAACATTAACATTGAGGTAGAATAGGAGGTTGCAGATCGGTGTAACTTATTCGGAAATCGTCTAGTGCCCCTTAACGCAAAAACATGCCTAAATTTGTAGCGTTTTGACTCACCCTCTGCCTTCATTACGGCCTAATGTTTATGTGCATGAAGTCGGGTCTTGTCCAGATCCCAGCTTAAGTGCTCAATGGGCAGTACCCTAGAATCCAGTATTTTCAATGTTAATAACGCAATCCCAAGGTCTTAACAGTTACAAGAATTTGCCAAACCTTCAGTAACCTTGGCCTTCACATTGTTTTGGTTCTATATTTGTAAGTGAGGAACATTTTGGGGGTGCCATGTCCATGTTGAAGCACCTAATTAGGACCATTTGATTGGGGTTGCGGATAATCTTAGCAGATTCTATCGAATCAACCACGTCTGGATTCTTTGCACTGCCTGCATTGCTGTCGTCGCCGTAGGCCGATTGACTTACAACAAAGGTGCCGATCTATTGCCTGCCATAATCCCACCACTGCGCTTCGCCTTTCCTACTCCTCGATTATTGTTAGTGAGTTCTGCAATGCTTTGATACCTTTTCGACGGATCTACAGTTGACATCACTACAAGTCCCCTCATTATGGCGCATTCACTTATTAGTGATTGAACAAAGGTTCTGCACTAAGGATGAGGCTAGGTGAATAAATTCGTCGAAGCGTTCTGATTATCTTTGCACAGCGTTTCATTTGGGTGGTGGCGGTCAAAATGATTGGCATTGGGAAGATGCAAGATCGGCCATTTCTACTTCCGTGTAAAGATGTTGGGCATCTTGTCATACCATGAGTCCGGCGATGTGGGTGACCCACCCCATGAACCTATTCGCCTATTTCCCCAGATCGCTCGCTTACTAATGTTCCGTTTCACAGGCTCGTGTTCATAATGCTATCTTCTAGGGCCCTATTACATTGTAATTGCAGAGGCTGCAAGCTGTGGGTAGGTCTTGGGTGAGTTGGGGCTCTATGTCACTTCCTGATGGTCCTGCACACAGACCGAGGCTTCAACGCAGGCATAATCACTACTGGTTACCATCGAAGTGCACCTATTTACAAGAAATATGGCATCAAAGATTGTACCTGCTGGAGATGTTTTTATGTCCAAAAATTGATCACCTTTGATTTTTGGAAGATTCTAGTCTCATGGGTGATTACTAAAGACATTTGCCATGAATGTCACGCTCTTGCTCACCTTATCGAGATTATTTGGAATTCTGCAATGCATTCACTATCGAAAGAATTTGTCATGCAAACACGGTTAATCATTAATTCACTAGGACCGGTTCTCTGCTTCGACAGTGCAAAGATGGATTCTACCAGGAAAATGTATAATTACAAGGGAAAGGCGGGTTACCACATCTAGTTTTAGGTTCTGCTGCCATCATGTAGAGTAATGCATTCTAAATCATTCAATAAAGTATTGAAAGACATTGAGCAGTAAGCATTTCGTTAATTAACATCTGCTCTGTACGATAAAATGTTCTGCAATGACTAGCTGGCGTAGGACTGCATTTCACCTAGCTGATATTGCAGCAAATCATTGATGTTGGGAAGAAGGAAATAAAAGAAATGTTGTGCTTTATCCTCCTTTTGCCAAACTCACACTTCCTTCTGCTTCTGCCGCAACATCCAATTATGGCTATGATTGGAAACTCAGACTTGAGCACGCGTATGTAACGGTCTCCCTACAGAATCCACCTCCGGTCATGAAGTGAAGTTAATAACCTACTAATTAGTTATAACTTCCAAGTGTGATACACGAACTCATCAGTTAAAATTCTTATAGATTTCAAGACATTCAGAATCGGGCAAACAGAGCTTATTGGCAGCATTATATCGCAGATTTGATGACCGCCTCTGTGGCATCGTTGGCATGCCTTTTATGGTGCATTTTACAATGTAAAGCTAGCAATAATTTGATGTAAACAAGTCAATCTTAAAGACTGAATGGTGATTTGATTTTAAGCACTAGTGAAAACAGTGGCTATCCTTAGCGTTAGATCTAACAACAAGACTTTACTACAACTTGTCTGGCACTTCTGCATCAGACGAAAAATTCGGTTCTGATGTTTGCCTTCCATTGCGACAATCGTTTAAGCATTCTGCACATTCAACCAGACACCTGCTAATCTTTACTTCACTGAGGCATCGCGATTCTCATTGGAACGATTCTTTGCTTTTAGAACAATGCAATTTCCATAGAGGAGGGGACACCTCTCTTCTTTGGTTTAGCGCAGACTCCAATTTCTTCCTCTAGCATCATTTCGTCCCTGTTTGATTGGACAATTTAGGGCATTCCTGGACAGCTTGAGCAGTAAAAGAGCACGTAGTGATGCGGATCGCGCTGCTAACATTGGCAAATGAAATAAGTAAGGAATGGCTTCTTCACATCTGCCAGATAGTAATTCTAGACATTTGGAAGTAACCGGGTTTAATAAGGGTTGAATAATACAAGCATCCATTTTATAGAAGTTTATAGGTATGTAGGTGCTATGGATTCTAGGAGGTAGGCACGAATAGAAGCACCCACTAAGTGTGTCTCATCACTGCCCCAAAATTGCATGATTCCTTTGATAGTGTAACAAGGCTGGTGGAAAATGTAACCCAGTTTAATTCGCAGACCGAGGTTAAGTGTTCCTTTAACTGCTTACTTGTTTAGGCTGTACGTTTATTTGCTCCACCTAAAGTGCAATGCACCAAGCTTTTGGCCCTGTATGTATTTTCATTCAATTCCCAGACCTCGCCACCTGCATCGTGCTGCATAACTTAGGACGCCCTTTGAAAAGACTTGATTGGCTTGGTGAAACTGAGAATCGCCTACAAAAATAACACTAGATGAGCTATGAGTTCAAAGAGTGGAAGAAAATAGTAGTCGATATGATCAGATGCTGCGACTTTCTCTAATATCGATGACTTGATAATGTTTTCCATGCTTTAGTGTTGGCGTCCTTTGAACGGAGAAGGGAGAAGTAGTGGAGAACTCGAAGGGCACAGAATGCTAGGACGAATTAAGGCGAGGATGGGGCGTTGAGGTTGAAATTGGACCACAATAAGAAGGAGGCCGCGGCAAATAGCATGTCTCGTGCTGTTGTGTTTAAATTCCTCCACCTTGACATGTGTGGAATCGATCAGCCCTACGCGTTGTCAGGAACGTGCCGTGTGTTCTATTGCAGCGCCATATTTGTTGACCAATAAACCACGAAATGTTTCGGTTGAGAATTGGCAAATGAATGCTTATGCCATTGTGTTCCTCTTCCTAGGCCAAACACACTCCATAGCAGGGATTTGGGGCAGTAAGCCCTCTTCCTAAGCGTCCCATCCCTGCGTACCACAAAAATGGGAATTTAATTTACGATCAAAGCAACTTAAAAGCCAGTCTTTGGGCAACCGCAATTTCCACTTAAAGCAGTTTTAATATTTATTTTTAGCAACCTTCCGCATTCATAATGGCAACATTAATGGCAAGTGATTTGGTTGGAATTTATAACATTTTGCAAGGTTTTGACGTTTAGGATAGTGAACCTGCTACTTCAATTCTCCTCTTTCTTACTTCACTTTCCCAACCCTTTCGAATGTCTCTAATTGTGAGCAAGTACTAGCAAATGATTTCACGTCCTACGAAAATCACTATCATTTGTGAGGGTGGCAATATTCAAAATGGATTGTGAAGTCAGTAGAAAGCTCGCTGTGGCAACGCTTACTTTCAAAGCAAAGGTGTTTGGTCATTATGCCGGTAACGAAGCCGAGTCTCCAGTCTCCCATCTCTCCCTTGCATTGATAGTAGAGTTACCTTGGGAATAGTGTTTCGTTAGAGGTGACTCATTGCATGCATTGGCTACAGATTTGTTAAACTTATTCTCTTGTTGTACATGTCAGCACCTGTGAAGACCTACAACAGATGTGATGTTAAAACCAAAGAAGAGGCCTGAATCACTCATAAAATACTGCTGCAGAGGGCAGTGAAACAGGTGTGCCATAAAGCTACTCTTGCATTTCAAAGCTCAATGCTTTCTTTGCGGGTGGCTCAGACACTAAAGGGAAGGTGCACGCGAGAGAGAATCACACCTTATGAGGAGAGGAGAAGGTGGAAGCACCAAGAGCACTGGCGCTGTCGTCACAGTTGCAAGCCCACCGCACTACAGCGGGCAGGAGCGTAATCTCCTCTGCGAAGGCGGCTTGCGTTTGTGCCATCCCCACTGTGCCTATCATTTTACCAAACTCTTCTTGCCTTCGCTTGACTGCTGCTACGTCGCGCCTTTGCAGGTTCCAAAGAGGGGACAAATCGAAGGCGAGTAGGAATAGGGATGGAAACAGTTCACTTGTAGTCCGCAATTCTCTTCTAAAACAATGGTTTGCCTTCACATACCATCATTTCAGTTCAGCATATGGCATCACCACAGTTGTCATCTGCCTGGGTCATCATCATCCTCATTCATTACACACATTCGACCCCAATTTTTCCATTGAAACATTCTGCTGTTGCAGGCATCGCAGCTTGCCCTTCATCAGTACGTTTGCCAACGACTTCCTTTTTTTCCATTTCCACTTCACCGCTCAAACCCCCTACCCAATTATCCTCTTTCGCAAATAAATGCGACGAAATTCAGCAAGTGAGCTGCTCTTGCTGCCAGTGGTGTTAATCCTTCCAACGATCCGTTCAGTCAATCTACAGATCGGGTCTGCAACAAATTTGGCTTGAGCGACAAATGATGAGGGCAGTCATTTTGATTCTGCTCAAAAAAGAAAACGACTTCAGTACACGTGATTGTTACAGTAATTGTCATCGATTTAATCATCGTTGCACCTATGACAACTCATATTTGTGGTCTTTCCAACTTCCAACTGGTTAGATCTGTATCAATTATTCAAATTAGCGCCACATGTGCCTTTATTTATTCCCTTTAATGCAACTGACTTTATGAATAACTATTCTTAGGCGCTTTCGAGAGGAATCGCATTTCTGAAATTGGATTGCACCACTACCTTCTAACGTAGCATAGCTTTACAAATAGAATCGGTCTGCTCAAATAGCATAAGTAGAATGCTTGGGCACGCAAATATAGCTCTTTGGAGGACTTTCTGTTTGGAGGAGCCACAATCGCGATTTGACGCAAATATTCCACCAGATATTTTAACGCTGGCTGCTAACTTCAGGCGAGATAACCCCGTTCCGGCGGCAGTTCCCAATTTTTTCTCACAAACAAAGTACTCTTCGAGAGGTTAAAAAAGAGAGACCTTGTCAGTCCAAAACGGAGCAGGTGACACCTGTTTCGCAACTTAAAAATGCAAAACAAACCCTTGGCATCTTGGAGGGGAAGCAAAAGAGCATGACAGTGAGGTGTCGCAAGCCATTTCTGGCCATTTCAGCATGAAAGAGCAGCTAGTATTGGTACGGAAGGGCCAAGGGGCTTAAGTCAAAGGCAGTAGGAACCGCAAAGGCAGAGAAGTTTGCATCGCAAAAGAAACTTATGATAATTTACTTTCTGCACTAACCATCGCATTTTAGCCAGGACCTCTTAAACCACCTATGAGGCTGGCAGGTGGCAACTTTATTTCTGCAGGGGCAACGAAATAGCATTTGCCAGCTCTATAGTCAACGATACAGCCTGCCAAGTTTTGACGCAGCCGGAGTTTCTCCCCATTGTCAACTGCAGGTAATGAGGAATGCATCGCTTCTGTGTTGTACAAAAGAGCAAACATCACCGTCAATCTAACAGAGGTAGCTTACGTGCTGTTCCACATGATATAAGACAGCTCTGTGAAGTTACTGTTTATTAGCATTTGACAACACGATTTTACAAACCCAGAGTTAAAAGAGCTTTGTGCAAGACTCATTTTAATTGCAGTGCAGAGGTGAGGTTGCAAGGATTTGCTGACCCCCGAAAATTGGTTTTCTCGGTAAATGGTAATTGCTCTTTTAGGATGGTTTTGCTAGCCTCTGCCACCAATGCTCTGAACTGAAATTGCGCTCGTGAGCGCCTCGTAGCTTATTGATTTCTTCCAATCAGTCCATCCGCAACTACTTCGATTCAAACGCTCATACCGTCCGATAATTAGCACAGGTTAGTTAGCGGTGAGGAGGAGGTCAATCGCATAAGTTGAAGTTCAGTTTGACTACCTATTCATTCACCCGCTTGCGTCTCGGCAAAATGCAAAATGTTGGATAAGATTTTAAAATCGCGGCCTTTTGGCCCGTGCTTAACAAAACGAATTATTTGGCTTGAAAGAACCCCATTTGAGCTGGTAGCAGTTGATGAAAGAAGCAATGGGTGGCGTTTTCATAACGCAGACATTCGTCAAATGAGAGGGTCCACACACAGAGTAGCCCTTATCTCTGCCCGAATGGAGGCCTTTTTGTATCAAATCATATTTCTTTGCTTCCTCCTGGATGTCTCTAGGCTGGGTCGGGTTTAATTTCATTCCTCAAGAACGAGTAATTTTACGGCCTTAAGCACATTCTGCATGTCAATGAAACACATTCTGGACAGTACCACAACACATTTTGCCTTTAAAGAAGTCTCGATGCGGTGAAGTGATACAGCGAGTCAAACGGATTCCATTCGCAAGACCGTACCTAAAAGTTAAGCGATGGTACCCTTTCTCTAGTAGATTCGTCTCAAATTTCCGCCTCTGACCCATTAAAGGAATTGTCAAGCTTTCTTTAAAGCTATGCCTTAGCACCTTGCACTAATAACTGGCACAAATTTGACACACATTTATGGAAAGTGTAGCTAAGCTGAAATAAAATAGTGGAAATGTAGAAGAACTCTATTCAAGTAAGGTCCTAGTATCATATCACAGACCTCATCGTGTTGTTCTTCATAAGCAATCAACAAAACAGTCGCCATCGTGCCCTTTTATTTGGTGCCAGATTAGCTCTTGCCCAATTTTGGGTTTTCAAAAATATTTCATAAAAATTGGAAGTTGCGCTAGTAAATATGGATAAAACGGCCCGGATTAAAATGCGCACTGGCAGTCAACAAAGTGGCAACCACATCCGCTTAATTGGTCATAACAGCTCGCATAAACGCCATGTAAGCTTGCTTCTCATGCTGCTCAAAGCTTGTTTTGCTGCTTGTTTTAAGTTGCTTACAGCATTCCTACTGAGTTGGTGTCCTCGATGTGATTGACACGTGCTCTGTGGTTGAGCAGGCATTCAGCCACCTCTGTGTGACCCGATGACTCGGCCTGATGGATTGCAACGTATTAATATATAATCAGGTCTGCTCTCTTAGGTCCACGCTCTAAGAGCGGTCCCACTGTCTCTAAGCTGCGCTGCAGACGCAAATAACCATTATGATAGCAAAAAGTCGATGTCGAAATGCAAACCAAATTGGTTTTACATGCAAAATAAAAGCTTTTTGCTGATTTGCCTGCAAGTGTCAAAGCGAACCCTTTGTTTTTATTTCGTTAAAAAATTAATGTGATGCTTCTGATGAGCACGCAACGAACAGCCTCAGCAGCACGCATCAACAGAGCGAGTTTCCGTCGATTGCCGCTTCTATGGATCTGTCGTGTTCCAAAAAAAGCAACACGCAATACCAATCTCCCCCAGTAGCTGCATGATGAGTGGAGTGTTGCCCTTCAATCGGGTTCGGCTACTGATGCTTTGTGTCCTAACAGCACACTCATCACTTCATAGCGCACATTTTTGTGGCGGCTATCATTAGCAACGTTTTGCCTTTATTTATCACCAACACAATTAAGCCTACTGAAAAAAACCAGTGGTTTGAAAAGACCATGTTAATGTTACGAAGATACGTTTACACACTTACAAGAGCAGCTTAAAAGTCGTAGAACCTATTAGCTTCCAGTGCACCTTACGAAAGGTTGCCATCACAAATATAAACTTACTGTTAACACAAACTAGCAATAAGGCTGTTAAAATGAAGGTTTTATTGGTCTGGGTTGCTATTTGTTTAGGCAGTCAGGCCTTCGAAGTGATCTGGGCGAATAATGCAGTGCACGCCCAATTGAAGCTACTGGCGAACTCCGTCCTCATCATTGTCGTGAGCGTCTCATAACAATGCCGTTCTCCACATGAAATTCGGGTAGACCGTCTGTACTTTGCTCATTCACCTACAAAAGCCTTTAATGGTTGTATCGCAAAAGCAACGTTTTACATCTTTTACTGGGACGTAGAGCAGATATGTGAGGGACAAATTTCAAGTTTTTTAGTGTTTTTATTTTTTGCAAACATAGTTGTAGCATTACAAGTACATGCATTACTTCACATCCTTCTGTTCACCTATCTTGCTGTAGAGGTTGTGAGCCTAACGAGTGATACTTTTGAGAACCTTCTATCAGCAGAGTCACCGACCTTCGCTTTGTATAAGTTAATTCAGTCTGCTCACCTAAGCTGCAACAATAAGCAATGGTTTGCCACACATGCATTAAAGCACAAAACGAGGAAGTTCTTTGTAGTTTTCTCTATAAAGTTGGAGTAGAGATGTACAAAAATCGTTTGCGTTCAAAAATACGCATTGCAATCTTTGATTATGCCAATGCCTAATATTTTCTTAGGTCTTTTATTTGAAGTTCAAAGAATAGTCCGCATTCTTTGTGCATGTTTGCTTGTTTAGAAACATTGGAATTATGCTGACAAATTATTTATTTGTCAGCCTTATAAATCGGCCTCCATCACATTGCAGAAAAGCAACGTTTTAACTCCATGTGCACATTTTGAAAATTATTAATGCCGAAGGACCGCTAATCAAATGACCAAAATGGAAGTTGCGGGCAGGCTTGTCATTGATTCCAGATGGCAACAGCTTATATTGTAGAAATAAGATGTCACGCTCATCCATGCAGCTTTCCACTTAGTGCTTTCTACAAATAATAGTCCAATGCTGTACTTCTGACGGGACATGCTCGAAACCGAGAAAGGTCATTTTCTAAGGGTGTGCTGCCTTCCGCACTTTGGATTTTCTCAAGTGTGATAACACTTGGCTCATACATATGCGGATATGGCGCTATGAGGTCAGCCGTGCCTGAGTCACTGTCAAATTCAGCTCACAACGGATTAAGGCCAGACGGGGTTTACCAGGGTGTCGTCCAGCTCTATCTGATTCGAGAATGGGCCCAGAGATGCTGGTAGCCGACTTGAATGGGACAACGCCAATGCAAATGTGTATTTCAGTAGCCGAACTACTTCAAACCACACAATAAACCAAGTGTAACCATCCTTCGTAGACTCGGTCCTACTGAGCTCTTACCGTTATAAAGTCTTGAAGTGATCTGAGTAGCTGCTACGATCAATGAGCAGTACTCATTATCCAACCCAAATTCATCATGCCACCCTAAATTCCACTGTGGGGATTGTTGCAATCAATTAAATGCTCTTTACCTTGACGTTGCTTTTAGCACCTCTCAGCCACTCCTTCTTCACCCTAATGCTGCTGCTTTGTACGCAACATTGCAATCATAACTGGTGTCCAAAATACCTCCTTCCACCACCTCTCCAAGCATTTCGGTCCCTTTGCTCCGGAAATAGTTTCCCCGCCCTACACTTTCAGTCAGCCTGATAAGCAAGGCAATGTATTAAACAAAATTCTTATCAATGACGCACCCCATTGTGAAGAAGAGCGGTGGACTGGAACGGTTACTGGATCAACAAGAAAAGCACTCAAACAAACATTTTGACGTCGCTTGATTTCCTACGGCACACTGACGTAACTAATAGCGCAGACTCTGTCAAGGATTCGATTGACGCTATCAGTCCTTCAAGACCTAGCTGATCTGAGCAGACTATTTGAGGTCCCCGAGGGAATCCCTTATTTATTAGGTCCTAGTAGTCTAAAAATTCGAAAACTCTTATTCTGCGGATCGTGTCTAGTTTGCGTCAGAATTGTGCCCCCAAATTAAGGCACAAACCTACAGTAGTTTCCACGTCCTGACAGCGGAAGCATACGTTCAGGTGAATACTATGAGTAACCACCACCTGATTATTCTCGAAACAAATCTCAAGTCACTCCATAGCAGCGGAAGTAAAGTTGAGCCAAGTCTTCAAACTCAGTCTTGAGCAAAGGAGAATAGTCGAATTACATAATGCCGCACGGCACCTGATTTCACGAGTGTGGCATCGTGGTAAAAATAAACACGGTTTAAGACACTTCTAATTAAGTTTTTAAAACAGTAAGTTGCTTTTCACGGGTGTGCCTGGGCTGCTGATTGCGCTGGAAATATCGTAAGGATTATGCATGATAGAACACGAGATGAAGATGACCAATACTGCTGCATAGTGCATTTGGTAAAATCTTTGCAATTCCTCAAGTATGAGGTAGTCCACGTTGGTATCGCCCACATTCCCTCAGACAATGATTGTTAGAGTCTCACAAACCTCAAAGGAATGCCTGTTAACAACTGGTCCAACCTGCCAAATTGGAGATGTTACGACGGGGCCTCCGGAAGATTTGAGAGTAATTGGGGTGACGACCACACATCAACCAAGAGATGAATCATGTGGTCAGATTTTTTATGCACACACAGCAATGTTTTGCTACTTTTGTTCATGATTCTTTTTTGGATGCATGACTGACTTAAGAGCGCTTCAGGTACAAATGTTTATATCTAATGTACCTGAATCCAAGTACCACAATTTCCATTGGAATGCGCTTAACAGTTTTGATGAATAAACTGGGGTGCAAAGAGTGATAGGTGCTGCTCTAGGAGAGGGGCGCTGTTGAGTCATTTTAATGCATTTGAAAGCGTAAAGTTGAGCCTTCGTAAGTTTAACTAATACGTATGGAAGCGTGTCATCAATTAAGCACGAAACCACTATCGACTTTAAACTATTTAAGCATCCTTAGATCTTTTAATCTATTCTGCCACTTTGGCTTCTGAAACCCATAAGTTATTTATATTACCTCAGTTTATGGCAAGTTGATGGTGTAATGCATCATTTTCGGAAAATGTGGCGGGTTTGATCGTTTATCGATGAATCAGTCAGCAGTCCACCAGTGGCAGAACAGTCTACCGTATCAATTTCATTGCCGTTGCAATTTATGCTGCCTTAAGAGGATTACGAATTTCTCACCTTGAGCTACTGCATTCTTTGTCTAGAAAAGGATTGAAGGAAAAGTGGCGTGGCTATTTATATAGATGTTGCAAACCAGACCAATAGGATGACAGCTAGGTGAGGTCAATCCAAATCCTCTTCCCACAGCTGTCATATATCTAAACATCAGCTCCTTCGTGCAGTCCGTCCATGATGGCGCATCTCCATAATGGTGGGTTTCACTGACCTTATTTCTCCTTCAGCCTAAATCTTTCTATTTTAAATTACTTTTCAAGTTTATAAGGCACCCATGACACTAGCCGTCACATACGTCCCTAACACTTTAGGCACGTGATGACTCACAATGTAAATTTACCACACTTCCACCTTGATTGAAAGCAAGATTATGCAAACCTTAGATCTCTTGAGCTTCTGAAACCCATAAGTTATTCATATTTCCCCAGTTTATGGCAGGTTGTTGGTGCAAGGCATAAGGGATTGTTTATCGTTGAATCAGTCAGATGCCTACCAGTGGCAGAACGGACTACCGTATCAATGTCATTGCCGTTGCAATTTATACCGCCTTATGGGGATCACGAAATTCTCATGCTTAGCTACTGTATTCTTTGCCTAGAAGAAGGAGTGGAGGGAAAAGGACCGACGTGATTGCGCGACTATTCAAATGGATAGTGCAAGCTAGACCAATAGGATGGCAGCTAGGTGAGGTCAATCCAACTCCCCCCTCCCACAGCTGTCATTTATCTAAACTTCATCAACTCCGTCACGCGGTCCGTCCATGCTGAGGCATTCCCATAATGGTAGGCTTTACTAACCTTATTTCTCCTTTTGCCTAAGTCATTCTATTTTACATTATTTTTTAAAGTTTTATTAAGCACCCATGACATCGACATTCACACACATCCCTAACACTTTAGGCACGTAATGAATCACAATGCAAAATTGCCACGCTTCCACCCGAATTGCAATTAAAATTATGCGGACTCCTTAATGCTACGGACTTGGTGAATCTCTGCATTAGCATTCCAAGCTGGAGTTGGATTCTATCTACTCGGCGATTCTCCGCTGTTCTGTGCCGGCACATTAATCAGTGGACCTGGCTAGCCAAGCGTGTCCACCTGCTGCTCTTCCCCCAATCCTCACCAATTTTTTTGCAGAATGTTTTAAAAACCCTTTGATGTCAAACGGAGCAAACTGACTCTTGTGAGCATCTTCTATCCAACCTTGGTTGGGACCTGGTCCACAAAACTATACGCTTTCGCATTCCGCCTAACTTTAATGTACATTTAATGTCGAATTTGGAAAGAATAGTACGGTAAAAAGCACTGAACTTTGAATCCACTGATGGCGTTTCAGTGAACAGGTTTCCAATGTGTATGCATGTTGTTTCTGCAAATGGAAGCATCTTTATTAGAGACGCTGCAGACGGTGTAACAAGATGCATTTTGAGATGGTCAATGTCTAATCAGGATTCCGTAAGCACTGCGTGCTTGAAAGAACGAGATAGACTGGACCTCTGCGACTGCATAATCTGCCTAGTGGATTCTTCGCGAGTCCTCGAAGGTGATTTAATATCCACCCTAGCGGCTCTAGTACCAGACCAAATTAAAACGATTGCGGCCATCATCAATGGAAGGAGTCAAGTTAGATGGATTGTCTTGTGAGATTCCTTCAAACTCCAGGCGACTCCAATACCACTCCATTGACTGCTGCGCTGACGAATTGGAGACTGTGGTGCATCAAGCTCCATAGAGGGAAATTAAACAACTGGCCTAATCTGTTGAGATGGGGCTGTTATAACGTGATTTATGTGATTTCCAAAAAGGTAAAGGGTTGTCAAGATGACTGTTTGCCACCTAAGTGACAGTGTACATGAGTGAATTCCCTATGTATCAAGATTAATAATAAGACATTGTACTTTTGATTCTAAATGCTTTAATCAGATGACCTGATTGGAAATGTTTTAGGAAGGCTATACGGTTGCCGGTTTTAAAATTAGCATGGCTACAAGGTTTCCTTTTTATTTGCCACCTCAAGTGAGTGGTGGAGATCGTGGAACAAAGCAAAAGGCAAATGTGGGCTATGAGAAATCGGTTGTTTGTGACACTTAATGCATCCTATAGGTAGTATTCGAAGAAACCTATTTTAAATCTGAACACTGGGAATTCAAGCAAGAAGGAAGAAAGTGTGGATGAGTGCTGATGCTACGTTTGAAGGTCACAAGTTCTCCTTTCCCCTAACATCAATAATCAAATAGGAATCCTCTATGAGAAGTCTGATTGGGGAGTAGAATTGGTGCATAAATGCAAAGCCTAGACGCCTACAAGCATTACGCCTAAAGCCATGCCACGGCGGTGTCTTCCTGCATCAACACACAAGTAAACAATGTACAAAATCTCTCAGCCTAGCAATATGTAGTCCTACGGGAGGGGAATAGTGAAGTATGAGGTCTTCTTGTGATTGTGATCACAGTCGATCGATAGAGAAGACAATAGCAAGCATCATAGTGGCAAATAGAAATTACTTTTCTAGCGAGTTGCCATATGCTTCTAGTAAAAGATTAAGTAGCATTGGACTTTGTTGGGTTTCTCTCGCTTTCCAGCCGCCATTCACGAGGCGAGGCGCATTTGGCTTTTCTTTCTATGATTAGCCGAGGCCTACATTTGGCGATGCGAACAACAACTTTTTGCAGACTGGAAAGCTTGACAATGTGTGTTCACGCTGTTCATTGACTGTTAAAAGTAGTACCATCTTACCTATTGGAGAGGATCATCTTGGCGCAAAAATGAAGCATATATCGCCTTCTTTACCCTCACTCAGTGCATTTCTCGTTTAACTTTCCCGGTCTTTAAAGCCCTTGGTCAAATAGATTGGTTCAATGAAGATGTGGGCATCAATTAATATTAATGATGGTGAATAGGAGTCAAAGGGAGCCTGGGTTCAGGCCCTACCTTGAATCGTGGAAGTTTGGTGATTCTTCCATTAAGAGGGTAGAGCTTACCTGCAAACTTGAGCCCTAAAAGCTAACCAAAATTTCGCTTCATAGCTGCCGTCATTTTTTACCACTTTGTACACATCTTGCATGCGGTCTGCATGCATGTCATCAGCTGTTGTTTTCTACTTTGTTTTAGTGCGCTACCTTTTCCTCATATCTGACCAGTTGATCACATTTGTAGAGCCGTAGCATGTTTTAATGAACGGTTTTGTATTTTGCGTTGTGGATGAGGTGTTTTGTAGGTGAGGAAACTTTGACCACTGCAAAGGAATCAACGCTCCACAGCCAACGTAACTTAAGGCGCAATATTTGTGGAATGATCGCTTGTTTATTTGTACTGGCTTTGTGACGGCAATTCCTGACAAACATGAGAATTCACTTGCGACTGTAAAATGCCTGCTTATGCTTAATTTTAATCTTTGTGCACAATGTGGTTCATTGCTGCGTATCGCAAGTGGTGAAGTGCAGATTGAGGTCTAGCAGCAAATCCCTAGTTGCATAAAGCTCGCCCTAGTCTGGACTCTCGGTCTCTCAGATGTCGTTTCTTGGTGAGTTTATTCAGCTATCCATTCGGAGTGCGTGCCTTCTTTTCATCTGTCCAGTCCCTTGCAGACATCCAAGTGGCGTGCGCACTTTATGACTTGGACGATTGTATAGTCCTAGGACTTGGTTTTCGAGAATGGCACCCCAATCACCACAATTTATGCTAACAAATGAACCGGCTTAGTAAGACAAAATTTCTCAATTCAGCGTATGTGTCTTCCCTAGTTAGGTCTGGGCTCCAGTGGTAAAGCAGTCTACCATAACCAGGATAGATCAGCTTCCCATCGTGTAAGCAAAGACTGCTCCCAACCTTAAAAACACTGTGGGCACAGATTGGAGTGGTGTGAACACTGCGGGGAAAGGCCCTTCAAAACTGCTGCAAGAGGCATATGGTCGTCTGAATTCAAACGCCTCCAACGCTTCCTTTTATTTATGCAACCGAAATGCTTGTGTAACTCAGATAGCTATTTGTACTGATGTAACCGGGACCGCTAGGTGCTCAGGTCAACCGCCATCTGCTTACTACCATTAAAACCTTGGCAAAGATGGCTCTCGGCTTGCGCCGTGCTGTCTGTATTATGATTACAATTCCAAAAACAGCCCATTGCGTTAAGCCTCGTTGAATAACAATTTACCACTAACACGTGTACGCAGCACCACACCAATTGGCTTGCCATAAATCCCACGTTTAAGCCCTAGAAAAATTGCTGCAAGCAGCAACTCTCTAACAGCGTGCAGATCACAGGTCAGTGTGGAAGGTTTACCTTGCCCTTCTTTCTAGCATATGGCTGCAATGGATTCTTGCGCAAAATCAATCAACCAGTCAAGAAGAAAGCGCCTTCTGGTCGTGAAGACTTTAATTTGTGTATCGCAACCATGTGCAGGTTCTTGAGTAACTTGTAGAGTGAAAATTTTGCTTCGATGCCATTTCAAGGGAACCGTATAAATCTAGAACGTTGGGAAGGAGAGCAAACATCGGTTGTCATGTGCAGCCAGTGAACGTAGTTAACAGTAAATGATTCCACTTATTCAGCCAAGTCTAAATTTTTACTAATAATGTAAGTTGCAATTAAGTTATCAATCTGTAAGGAAATGAAAACCTTTCCCATCAGTACACCCTTTCATTTTACTCTCCACCGCTTACATAAATTGCAACGATTGACAGAATGTAGTCTACAGCAGGCTCTGGTGGTGGCAGTGTTAAATCAGGCAAATTTTGCAGAAAATTAGGACCAAAGAGGCAGCATCAGGCACTAAAGCCCCAATGTACCATAACGGGGTGAGTGAAGATGCTAACTTGCTGTCAGCAAGCAGAGGAAAAGGCACCATTATACAGTCATGTCTGATAGAACTCGCACATAAAATTTGGCCGAATGGCACCAAAAGAGAAGGGTTAACACGTCATACTTGGATGGAAAGAAGATTTCTTTTAAACGATAGGGGAGGTTATTAAGTTTGCGTACCAAATTTTGGTAGGGCTGAGGCAGGTCTAGTTTTCACTTGATCCAATGTAATTTGTATCGCAGGACCAAACCAACTCACGCCGTTGTTGCTAAGCCGCAACCAGACCAAAAAGTAGTCCATTAGTCTTGATCTTTCATTCGGGCAAGTTAGCTGCTCTGGAAGGGAATAATTATCTCCTCCGAATAGGGCTTAGTAAATGCATGTCCATCTCACAAGTTAATCCATCGTCCAATTCACTATCCAGCATTCATAGCTACGCGGAGTTGCAAGCATTGCATTAAAAGTTAAGGGCCGTAATCCAAAACCAAAGATGCGAGTACTCTTCTCATTGTACCAAAAAAATCTGTGCAACGGAAGGCAAGAATAGGTGTGGTAGATGCACCTGCAAGGCATGCATGCAAATCGCCCCTGTATTACAATGGGAGTTCATACAACTGTTGCATGGGTCAGCCTAAAGAGCCTTTGAATTCGGAAGGCCAATTAAGCAAGATTTATACAGCAAGGCATTGAGAAGTACTTGCCTACGTGCGCCAATTCGAAATGGATCTAAAGTGTCGGAAGCAGACTGGACAAACCACTGTCATGGTATGCTGTAACGAAATGAGGGAGCAGAATTGATGGCATAAACATGATGGAGAGCCTTGATCACTGGCATGTGTTCGCGCTCCAAATGATGTACACTCAGTTTGACAGACTTGGCTTCAAAGCGCAGCATTGAGCAGTGATGCAATGACCTCGGAACCTTTAAAATAAACGCACTGCTAGTTTGTAGGTGCATTTTTAAGCAAAATGAAGAAACATGTCGTACACTAAAAATTTCACTCACCGGAATCCGGATAGTAACCTATCACTTCTAATTGAGGTGATTAGGGGCTGACGTGCTAAAATTTAGCAGAAGTTGTTTTTGGATAAGTGTCGATTTCGGTTGATTTCGTCCACCTTACTTAAGTGATCAACGCGAGTAAGACAACCGAAGACTTCTTGAATGCCAAAAAGCAATAAGCGGCGAGCTTCTTTCTATTTGCACAGATGCGCATTGAAATTTGAGGATGTTTTTTTAAAATTACCTTTACTATTTCGACAAATAAAAGCAAAAATTGATGCACTTTATTTTATTTGAAAGATTAAAAGTGGGTTGTATCTATTCTAAACTATTTAATAAACACATTATTTGGCGAATTAAAGAAAGTGCTTAAAGCACTATTCTGTTTGTGAAAGATACAAGTCTAGGTTTTATGGCAATGGATAGCAAGGTTTTATAGTAGCTTAAAGCTAGTTAGAATAATATTACTAAAACCTTTCCTTTTAACGCTACTTGATCACTTCTGAGACAATTAAACTCATGAATGAGGTCATAATTAGCCATTCAGAATGGGAAGTAGGAAGGAAGGGAATTACTGTCTTATCACCATCCGCAGCAGTGGCTCCGCTTTGCTACCACACGTAATGCTTGCCATAGTTATGCATGCCCCATGTTCTCATGGGAGGTGGAGTAAACAGTTGAGAAACAGACGCATTCGAATGCAGTGAACCAAGTGGTTAAGAAATCTGCGCAGACTCCTTTAAGCATCCTTACTAGAGGTCGGGCTAAATAAAGGCCCGATCCCAAGCAGCTTTAATGCGTGATTTTACCAATCAGCTAATGCAGACTATTTGCACGACCATGCAGCTTCAATTCAATCAAACCGTCATTTCTAAGCAAAGGATATGGCTCATTGGGACAGTTCAGGCACTCGAGACTGTCGGCATGATGTGCTTAAACTAGAGACAAAGCGAAGTCGAAATGCTTACAGGTGCTACTGATTCAAAAACCAGGAATTTTTTGCCAGGACGAAAAAATGGGCTACTAGCAGCAAGATATTTAGGCATCTTTTGCCATTTTGCGCAAATAACTAATGTTGCTAAGGCCACTTTTTACGTTGGCCTGCATTTACTTGCAAATTTTGAGTTTCTCTCGATACAGAACAGCTTAAAGCCTTTAACGAATCAAACACAAGCCTTGTTTTCCTAAAATGAACAAAATTCCAATGTAGTTTGCTAAGTGTTCTTAGCTGATGCAGATGGACAGAGAATACTCTGGAGGTGCCATTCAAGTGCTTGAGGTGTTGCTGCGCATGCGGCCAATTGTATCACTTTTACGTAACCGAATGCTATTCACCTTAAATGTATCACCGAATCCACATCTGTCGCCATAACTACGTACTGCTTGCGTCGCTGTACTAAATAATAAGTCTCATGTGCATGGCATCTAGACATACCGCTGGAAGTTTTGCGAATGCCACTGCGCCTACAACTGACAATCAAGGGTTAAGCAAAAGGAACTCCTCAAAGATGAATGTACGAAACTCATCGGAATTTCACAACCCTTTAAGCCGCTGCATTAAGTTCAGCAAAATGGAAGTAAGCAAAACCACAATGGATGGATAAGTTACTTGAGTTAGTGTAGTCGGGTCCTTTTCAGTTAACAAGTTGCAGGTCCATCAAAGCACGTCAAAGAGGAGTCTTGAAATACTGCGTTAGAGATACAGCTAAGGATAGCATTATTAGGCGGTGTTTGTAGAATGTAAATGCTTGCGCCAAAATAGGCGTTCATAAACGGAGGAGAAAAAGAAGGCACTGGTATGCTTCTTAAATGTGAGAATGTATAGATTCTGCTTCAAGTGTTACATGCTATGCTAAGATGCTGGGCATTTAAAACCATGAATTAGTCATTACCAAAGAGCTAATTTATTAACATTGTGCGTTCATTGTAGTCGCCGAAACTTCAATTAAATTCAAAGTTTACACATTCAGCTCCTTTGCGGAAATACGCAAGAAATCCCTTCCTTTGCAGCTGAGGCATGCATGCTATTGGTTAGGTACTATTTGGGTGAGGGAGAGCAGGACCAATTTCGTGTCCTTTCCGCTATACCTTAGTTACACCAGCCATCTGTGTGAATCAAATATCAGAATGCGGCGAGAATTGCACAATCAATCCAGGTCGTGACCCGCCCAGCACTTTGCCTTTTCGAGACCTCTAGGACATAGCAATACACTGTGTACAAAACAGCCAAAACATAACGGCACATCGATTTCCTTCATTTTTGCTAACACTGGCAACACCGCAGTACGCTGCAAATATTGTCATACTCCATCATCGCAATTTCCTTTTTGTCTCTGCCTTTGGATGGAATGGACCAATTTAGTGCACCTATTTTAAACTGCCCCATGGGAAGTCGTGATTCCGAGCACCTGCTCAGATGCCCTTCATCCGAGTAAATAAGCCGCCATCCTCCAAATCTTGCTGACAATGCAGTGCAAACCTTTATCTCAAGTTTAACTGATAGACCTTGCTTCGTTTCAATCACTTTTGCACGCGACATCTGCTGATGCTTTCTCATTGTTTGCATTCCACCGCACCATTGCGTGCACATCTTCTTACTATGCAAAGCCCCTCAAGTTTCCATTTATAAGGGCAGCTTACCCAAAGCGCTCCATTTAAGTTGGACAACAAAGATATTGTAATTCAGTTACTGCAAATAAACATGATACGGTCATTGTCTTTTCTATTCCACTATTGATGATCGCTTTGACTGTCCGACCGCAATTTTGCATGCAAAACGCACCAACGTGGGCATCGTGGTAAGCTGCATCGCAACGCCCGACGTTCCCTTCTTTTCGTCACCACCGGCTTGAGTGTTACAATAACACGGGATACAACCAGCTGATGGTTTTTGGGGTCCGCATTTTGGGTGACTGATGCAATTGCCTTCCTCTAGATCAAGAAGTGTTTGAGGGCTCTGAATGTGGAATAAAACGTGTGAGGGCCCTCTGTCCTAATGTGAAACGTGTGAGGGCCCTCTGTCCCAGTGTAGTTTTAGTTAATTTAGTATTGTGGCTTAAAGGTGAGTTCCTATAAGCCTACGATGGGTGGGTGCCACTTAAAACATGTCGACACAACCCCTTTGACACTTGACTGCCCATCCCGAGTATCAAGAAACGTTGTTACCATAAAATGGCAAAACGTCATACAAGTTAAAAAAAGAAATTAAACTCCCTCCCAATTACTTAAATTTATAGTTTGACCCTGATAGCTACTAAGATAGTTTGAACGCAGGCTTGAGAAAATCGCGAAAGGAGCCTGACGTACTAGGCGAAACAATAAAACACGTGGGTACCACGAACTGTATAAGCCACAATCCGGTAGTATAAGGCTTAACGTTTGTTGTGGCCATCCAGACGGCTCAATGCATCTCAAAGTACAGTTAAAGTGCAAATTCTGGCTGGAAAGCATGAAATCTCGTGCTTCTATGTAGGCACTACACGAGGCCGTTTTATGCAAAACTTAAATTAACAGAATTCGTTAAGAAGCCAAACACGCGCCTAAGAGTTCCTACTCATCAAACTCGTCCTTTGGCTCAAGCATAGGGAAGAGAATGAACCTGATCAGCAAATGTAACCCTGTGATTCAAATAACTTTCAAGAAAATTAATGACATCACATTCATGCCTTTGCGAAAAGCTTCACGCCAAAATAGTCTGTTCACTAGTTTGGTGGATCAAATTTCTCGCGATAGGATGATGCTTACGCTAATTTCTTGGAACACATAAAATTTTTCATTTGCCGCTTAAAAACTAGTTTTGTAACGTATCCGTAAATGGCCTCGATTGCTGAGGACCTTCTTTACTCAATTCTACAAAACGCTATACGTCTGCATCTCTGCTGAAGCATCTAAAAGTGCTGATGGAGACCAGAATGGCAATAGGTGTAAAAGCGGCTAGTGAGAAAATTTCCCAGCAATGTTTATTATTCCAGGGTGTTTTCATTGGCCCATGTAGCCAATGCTTGCGATTTGTTGAGGTACATTGAACTGGGCTGAAGTAGCAATGCTATTCCAAGCAATATATTTTCACAACAATAGTGATTCATGCGTGGACAAGTCAGATTTTTTTTATATAGTTGTATTTGCGTTGTTAAATCACCTTCCATTTTTCAGTCACTGTAACCTTTTGTAAGATAACTTCATCGTCTCAAAAAGTTTGCATTGCTGCAAGAGGGGCTCTGCTAATGAAAAGGACTAGAGCTCGTGAAAATCGTAGAAGTAAGGATGGCAATGAGGCCAATTAGAACTAAAAGACTACCAACGGAGGCAGTGAGCACATAGCCACATTCTTCTGATAAGAAATGCTTGGAGGAAAGAGGGATGGAGGACTGTTGCAACCATGAATAAGTCCGCCAGCAATTTATTGCAACCACTGGCTGAAACACGGAACCATTCTCTTGTCGCTAAATCGGACAACGAAGCAGTCCATTCAAAAGGAGAGAAGTGAAGAGATGGGTAAATAAACCAGTCAGATAAACGATCGGACAGCCAAGCGACCAAATACTTAGTCGGTGGATTTGTCAGCAAATTAAAAGTTCAGTCAGATTAGGGCTAAGATCAGCGATGAAAAGTAGCGTCAGGGGGAAATGGATGACCGGAATGCCTCCTCAGTATTATTGTTGAAACTGAATCTGCTGTGGCCTATACTGAATGCAGGCTAGCTATGAGCTTTAAATGGCCAGCAAAAGGGGTGATAAAAGGGCTCTGCTGAAGTCAAGAGGGCAACAAAAGGAGAGAATGTAAAAGGGGGAGTCAAAAGACCTTTTGGTGAACATTTAGTCTTGATTAAATGAATGGATTCGGTTATTGTTAATTAGGGTCACTGGCTGCACATGACAACCGATGTTTGCTCTCCTTCCCAACGTTCTAGATTTATACGGTTCCCTTGAAATGGCATCGAAGCAAAATTTTCACTCTACAAGTTACTCAAGAACCTGCGCATGGTTGCGATGCACAAATTAAAGTCTTCACGACCAGAAGGCGCTTTCTTCTTGACTGGTTGATTGATTTTTGCGCAAGAATTCATTGCAGCCATATGCTAGAAAGAAGGGCAAGGTAAACCTTCCACACTGACCTGTGATCTGCACGCTGTTAGAGAGTTGCTGCTTGCAGCAATTTTTCTAAGGCTTAAACGTGGGATTTATGGCAAGCCAATTGGTGTGGTGCTGCGTACACGTGTCAGTGGTAAATTGTTATTCAACGAGGCTTAACGCAATGGGCTGTTTTTGGAATTGTAATCATAATACAGACAGCACGGCGCAAGCCGAGAGCCATCTTTGCCAAGGTTTTAATGGTAGTAAGCAGATGGCGGTTGACCTGAGCACCTAGCGGTCCCGGTTACATCAGTACAAATAGCTATCTGAGTTACACAAGCATTTCGGTTGCATAAATAAAAGGAAGCGTTGGAGGCGTTTGAATTCAGACGACCATATGCCTCTTGCAGCAGTTTTGAAGGGCCTTTCCCCGCAGTGTTCACACCACTCCAATCTGTGCCCACAGTGTTTTTAAGGTTGGGAGCAGTCTTTGCTTACACGATGGGAAGCTGATCTATCCTGGTTATGGTAGACTGCTTTACCACTGGAGCCCAGACCTAACTAGGGAAGACACATACGCTGAATTGAGAACTTTTGTCTTACTAAGCCGGTTCATTTGTCAGCATAATTTGTGGTGATTGGGGTGCCATTCTCGAAAACCAAGTCTTAGGACTATACAATCGTCCAAGTCATAAAGTGCGCACGCCACTTGGATGTCTGCAAGGGACTGGACAGATGAAAAGAAGGCACGCACTCCGAATGGATAGCTGAATAAATTCACCAAGAGACGACGTCTGAGAGACCGAGAGTCCAGACTAGGGCGAGCTTTATGCAACTAGGGATTTGCTGCTAGACCCCAATCTGCACTTCACCACTTGCAATACGTGATTATTTTGACTTAGTTCTTTCCACGCAGAGAGATGGCAGGCAGCAATGACCCAAATTTTGCTCGTAATATACTCAGTATTTTAGGTGTTGAACGACAGGCAATCTACGGTATGCAATTTCATTTGCTAAAAAAGGTCTTAAGCAGGGATTTATCATCGGAAAGAAAAAAGGGGGTATAGATTCGAGCAGCTGAAAATGCAATGCTGTTGTTGCAAGGAGATATGAGGAATGTGATCACCGGAATCTCTTATTTTTTCCATGAATTGTAAGGTAGCCCATACATGTCTGTTGAAAAAAGGCAGAGTTATGGGAAACCAATGTTGCATGCACATCCTCGTGGTACGCTGAGCAGCACTTTGGCGATGGATCCAGTCTTAGCTGCTTGAGGTTTGGCCACCACGAGATCTGCAGTGAAAGCACCATCTCTACTCACCCATGCCTAAACATTAAACACCCCGGCTGAAAATTCTCTCTACTTGCAACCAAGTGGCGCACACAGTAAAAAAATTGACGCTAGATACCAAAGGACTGATAGTCAACCACACTGGCAGTTGGCTCACACATCAAGCCACGTGGCACGATACTAATGATCCCAATGATTTAGCAACAGTTTAAGGAAAGAAACCAATTGCTGTCTGCTTTCAGACTTGGTTATTTATACTGTCTTGAGTGCTCACTAGCTGTTCAAAATCTGTCCTGCAATCAATGAGTGGGCAATAAATATGCATCCTCAACCTCAATTCTGAAAAGAGTCAGCAATTAAGGACATATTTTGTTGCAGTAGTATGGTGTGCAATTCTTAAGGCTGATATAGAAAAAAATATCCTTAACAAATTGCCAAGTCAGTTCAGAATAAAACAGGACTGCTTTGGAAATGACAAAGTCTTGTATTTATCATTCAATAGATATCCACAAATGAAATTTACACGATGGTTAGTGTAAGAACAAGGAACAGTGAATTGTGCATCCTCGACACCATCGAAACCTTTAGTGGAAAAAAGAGTTGTCAGAGTAGATGATTTAGCAGGTGATTTGCGCAGACCCACGTGAACATTTAAGCGAAGAATACCACCATGCATGAGAACAAGACCCCAACGATTGTAAAAGTTCAAGCTGATCTGCTAGTGGCTAGGGTTCTGCCTTTCTCGTCTGTGCACACATGATATTCAGCCTATTACACCGCGAAAAACNTCAGCCTATTACGCCGCGAAAAACACGTACGTAGTTTAATTGTAAAATGGAGCAGCACCACTGTTAACAACAGCCTCACAGTGTTGAGGTCCACAACGTGTGCTTATTTTGTGAGAGAGAAACGCCTTTACGGATATATTTAGGTGAGCATCACTCTCCGATATGGTGTTGGGCACTGCGTTATCGAGAGTGCTAACTTACTAAAGGGTAGTGTTTTTATGCTGGCATTGCAAGCAAAAACCTGCTTTTATCTCCGATTACTTACAATAGAAGAGCATGTGATGTGTCTGAATTTATTTCAACAAAAGCAAGCCAGCCATCTGTAATGTTGAGCTCATAATTAAGTTAGGAGATAGTGCAACCAGCTGTTGCAGTCGTCTGGTTATCCCAGCTTGACCGAATGGAGAAAGGGCCCACTTGGCTGACGTAGGTGTTTGGCGCTGGTGAAGCTGATCTTGTCAATTTGCTTTCAACTATTGGATCTTTAAAGAAGAGCGGGAAAAGTGCTTATCCAGCGAACACAGTCTGACAATTCTCCTTCACTCAGCTTTCGAGTTGTTCAGTATTTTCGCCTAACACACCGACGATAATGCCAAAAGCAACAAGCGAATTGATTGCTACCAGTAAAAGGAAGTAATGTGCTGATATCCGTGGTACGTAATTGTGGCCTAATTATCCATGACGCATATAATGCACTTTTTTAGACCATTGCTTTTACCTTGATGACGATGGGGATGTTTGCTGCTGTGTTTATAGTGGATGCAGGGGAGAATAAGATGTGGATTCGTTCCAAAACAAAGTTTCACCGACAAAGCTGCCCAATGCGTGTCGAATTCGCATTTGAGGACCCTCATCCTCTCTTCCCACTCTTAATCAGAGAAGATCCTCTCATTGCCACAGTTTACTCCTTGCACAAAGAGACTTGAGTAGCAACAATTGCGTTGGCAGTGGGAGCAGTGCTAAGTCTTCAGTTCCTACGTCTTTGCCACTCCAGAATTCAAACTCTAATTGGACGATTTTGAAACCACTCCTGACTTCCTAATTTGTAGAGGCGAATAGAAACCACGAACTTCTTACGGTTCTCTACGATTGTCACTGTTAGCTGTTCCAACGTGCAGAACGCCCTCTCTCCTCTAAATGCGCAAGTATTTGGTAGACCTTAATGATGAAAAATACCTTTTCCATTTTTGTAGAGCGGACCATTTGGTACGGCGCGTCTATGGCACATCCAGTGTAAACTCACTATTCATGGTAGGACAGTGATTCGAAATCTCCTATTGGTGGTGATAGTCCAGTTGTCCAGACTCCTGTCATTAGAACTGGACACATATCCAGTCAGTATTTAACGGCAGTCATATTATGTTGCAAACCCAGATAAAATATGTAGAAGCCGTAAAGTCACAAAGTCAAATGAATGAAAGAATCTTCGATATTGTTGTAAAATTTGTTGTTTAACGTCATAATACTGCGCATTCTTTTACAGGTATCACCTAGAATAAACTGTACAAATCCAATCTATGTATAGAACCTCATGAGCAAACTAGTGAGCGCTAAGTTCGTTAGTTTCCTATGTATACACCACGAATGAAACGGTGCTTGTGTGATTACGGCATTGAAGAGGAAAAAGCAGTAAAAATAGTTAAAGGACTTGTGAAGCAAACTGTTTTCGATAGTTTGATCTCCGAGGGCAACCGCATGAGTTTGATGAAGTGGAGAGAATCTAAACCCGGATCAAGTAAGAGTGTTATGCATGAAGTCACAGCTGCAGTGGTGAGAGCTTGTTAGAAAAAGGGAAACTAAGAGTTTCATCCAAATAAACTCCCAGGCAATCTCCTTCCTTCCTCGTCGTTTGTAGATGCTCCTTGCCAAGCCAAAGCACCATTAGTATCCATGAAAGCGTTAAAAATGGTGGCACTGCTGACAAGGGGGATTTCCACGATGTGTTGACCATTTCTAGAAGTGAACTCGTTAGTCCATTCACTTTCCACGAAAACTTTTTGGCTGTGCGGCTTTTTGGGTTTCATGAGGAGGTAAATCAAGTAGCTGAACAAAGTTTCGAGCGACTCATTTAGGGTGAACCTGGCAGTCTATATAGTTGGTAAAAATCCATGCCTGGCACTACAAGAAGTCGCAAGGACGAGTAANACCACGAATGAAACGGTGCTTGTGTGATTACGGCATTGAAGAGGAAAAAGCAGTAAAAATAGTTAAAGGACTTGTGAAGCAAACTGTTTTCGATAGTTTGATCTCCGAGGGCAACCGCATGAGTTTGATGAAGTGGAGAGAATCTAAACCCGGATCAAGTAAGAGTGTTATGCATGAAGTCACAGCTGCAGTGGTGAGAGCTTGTTAGAAAAAGGGAAACTAAGAGTTTCATCCAAATAAACTCCCAGGCAATCTCCTTCCTTCCTCGTCGTTTGTAGATGCTCCTTGCCAAGCCAAAGCACCATTAGTATCCATGAAAGCGTTAAAAATGGTGGCACTGCTGACAAGGGGGATTTCCACGATGTGTTGACCATTTCTAGAAGTGAACTCGTTAGTCCATTCACTTTCCACGAAAACTTTTTGGCTGTGCGGCTTTTTGGGTTTCATGAGGAGGTAAATCAAGTAGCTGAACAAAGTTTCGAGCGACTCATTTAGGGTGAACCTGGCAGTCTATATAGTTGGTAAAAATCCATGCCTGGCACTACAAGAAGTCGCAAGGACGAGTAAGAGTTCTTTCTCTCATCGAGCAGTGAAAATATTGCAGAGGATAGTGGGACTATTATTAATTACTGGAATTTTCACTTTGTGCAATGTCGTAATATGATAATTTGAACATTTGATTCCCCTACTCACAAAAGCGAACTANCAATCTCCTTCCTTCCTCGTCGTTTGTAGATGCTCCTTGCCAAGCCAAAGCACCATTAGTATCCATGAAAGCGTTAAAAATGGTGGCACTGCTGACAAGGGGGATTTCCACGATGTGTTGACCATTTCTAGAAGTGAACTCGTTAGTCCATTCACTTTCCACGAAAACTTTTTGGCTGTGCGGCTTTTTGGGTTTCATGAGGAGGTAAATCAAGTAGCTGAACAAAGTTTCGAGCGACTCATTTAGGGTGAACCTGGCAGTCTATATAGTTGGTAAAAATCCATGCCTGGCACTACAAGAAGTCGCAAGGACGAGTAAGAGTTCTTTCTCTCATCGAGCAGTGAAAATATTGCAGAGGATAGTGGGACTATTATTAATTACTGGAATTTTCACTTTGTGCAATGTCGTAATATGATAATTTGAACATTTGATTCCCCTACTCACAAAAGCGAACTATTCACAATTTTCTTTTACACCTTACCGCACCTCCAAGGTCGCATTTCTGTAAAACTTACATAGAAGAACTTTCGTCATTTTTTATTGACAAGTAAGCGGTTTCACCC